>AFAN01000195.1:0-43013 GCA_000218505.1 Schrenkiella parvula
TATATATATATATATATATATATATACATACTTGTTTAAGAAATCCAGCGCCAAATGCACGAGTGACCTTGAGATAACCTTTCACTCTACCATTCTCTATCGCCAATGAATCATCAGGATGTTCCTTCTTGATTCTTCTCACTTCCTGTTGCATATAAAAAAATATCGTCAGTTTCTGATTATTGTGGATCAAAACCGAACAATTTGAATCAGGCTCGAAAAAGTTTCACCTCTTCAACGTTTGTGCTGTGTTCCATATTGAGCTGAAGAGGAACAAGAGGACTCAATCCTTTTTCTCTGATCATGAATGTCTCTAATGGACTCTCTTCTTTGATTCTCTCAAGCTCCTTTTGCATCTTCTTCCGCGCGAGATCAGGTCTTCGAGCCAAAACCGCTCGGCTATCTCCTACGCTCATCACGTAAACGTCTTCTCCTTTCATCAACGTCACAAGAACGCACGATCCCATCAAGGCTAATTCTGGGTTCTCATCCACCGTCAGATCAAACCCTTCCTCTGTTTTCTTCAACGCTTGTTGAAGAGCTCTCAGAACGTCTTTGTGGTTAACCATCTCCAAATCGGATTCCTTGTGATTCTGATTCGTATTGCTGATACTAGAATTGTTGTTTCTTGAGTTATGCTCCCACTCGCACCTCCATTGCAACTTCTTCACATTCTCCGTTACGTTACTTGAGCAACAAGAAACAGTGTCTCCTTTCATCACATGGCAGTTTCCTTTATCTGAATCATAACAGTGGTCGAGTGTACTCTGTTTCTTGATCTGAGAGTCCAGATTTTCGCCATATGATCCGAGACCCTCGGACTCGAACTTGTCGTTCCATAGCAAGCCTTTGAGCTCTTTGAGCACGGCGGTGTAGAGATTGTTGAGAAGATAATCCGGTGGATCTGGACCGCTGAATCCGTCGTAAATCCCAACGAAAAGCCAACCGTTTTCCTCAGAGAGGATGACGTGTACTCGATCTTCCCCTGCTTTCCCCTCCACCCATTGAATCTTTGGCTCCTCCAGAGCAGACTCAGTCTTCTCTTCTTCTTCGGAGTCTTCTCGTTCTTTGGTTTCAAGGCTCTCTTGGCTACTCAGACTCGTGCTTGAGTAGTTGAGCTCAGGTCTGCGATGATCGGAATCTGATGATCTCTGAAATGAGTCGGTTCGTGCGATCACGCTCTTCTTTGAGCGAGAATGATTGTTAGATATCAGACTGGTGAAAAAGTTTTTGAATGTGAGAAGCTTCTCAGTCGATTTGGGTTTCGAAATTGATTTTTCTCGACTGGTCTTCTTCGGTTTCACTTTCTCCTTCTTTTTCTTCTTCCCAATCGGACGTGGAACCAGCCCGCTCTCGATCGGACCCGATAAAAACCGGCGCTCGAACAGACCCGGCCCATGACCCGGCTTCTTAGTCGGACCACGCGGGACGGGCTGGAGCGGCAGGGAGGCGAATCTATTGGAGCTCTCGAATCCGGAGGCTAATAAAGACGCGTCTGTTGACGGAGAGGCAGAGAGCGCCGTTGAGTTATTGGCGCTAACGGAAGCGCCGGAGATTGAACAGAAAGTGGTGGTGGTTCCGGGGATCGGGTCGGGTCGGAGGGAAGGTTCCGGCTGCAAAGAAGATTTTGATCCGTTGAGAACTGGACGGACATAGCAGAAAGAGTGACCTAGATTGTCGTGAACTGGTCCGACTCCGACATCGTATCGACCGGAAATGTCGCCGGCGGCGGTTCCCGCGCAATAGCCACTGGTTCCGTTTCCCATTTGCAGAAATAATAAGAGGCCAAAACGGCGTCGTTACTAAAGAGATTTTGAAAGAATAGCTTTTTGGCTATTTATGCTGTGTAAGAGGATGAAAAGAGTTGACTTTTGAAAAGGTATATTCTGTTGGTATTCTGATTATTATTGGAATTAGTAAATTTTGTAAAGCTTTATGACAAGAGCTTTCACGTTTTAAAAATATTAGCTTATTATTACAAGAAACCCAAAAGTCCAAATGATTTTTTTGTTTTCTATACTTTTACAGCTTTAGTGATTGTAAATATTAGATAAAACTAACATTTTCTTGTCAATGAAAGAAAGATAAAGATTTAATCTTTTCGGATTTGAAGATGTGAATATCTAATGTGTACAACAGTACTAGACTGTAAAATAAGTTTTTTTTTATTTTGCACGATGGAGATAACTCATTTTTGAGAGTATAAACCTAAGCTTGTACGAGGGGGGTTGACTTTTAAAGAAGGGTACGTGTGGTTTGATTTTTTAAAAATAACAGAAAATTATGAAATTATTAAACTAATGGAATGCAAAAAGTCAAATGACTTAGATGTTGATTTCATGAATAATGTGGTTAGACCAGTCACAACGAAGAAACTAAAATTACAGGAAACTTGCTTCAGCTTCTATCTAGGGAAAGCAAATCTTTGTGCATATGACTTGGCCAAATACAGTAAGTGGTTTTGTAAATAACAAATGTGAATGCAGAATACGAAATTATTGTTTTTATCAGATTGAAAATTAATATCATAAAAAGATACCAGATATTCTTGAAAGAGCAGCTGGTTGCTTATGTTGCAATATGCATTGCATGAACTCTGCAATCAAATTTCCTAATTTAAATTAAAAAAGAACCAAACTTTGAAATTTTCAACATACCATGTTTCAGTTTTTCACAGACCTTAATAATATGATAACAATACTATACTGCTACTAGTCGATGAAGTGCCATGCTCATCAGGACAGAGTCTTCAAACAATTATTATTATTATTTTGTTTATAATTATATAAGTCAATTTGTCTATTAACTCAACCACATATTATGCTTAAGCACGTAACTACATTTTGTGGATCCTTATAAAAACTTGTCAACGATTTCGGGATGGAGAACGTGGAAGCAAAAAAAATTGTTCCAATTAATAATCACATATAATCTCTGACTTTTTCCTTTAAATTGTGAAAACTTTTAACTATCTTACTCAAATATACATTTTTAAACGTAAATCATGGATTATTCATAGTTTTGAAACTAATTTTATTCAACCTGAACGAGTTTTAAAATTCAAACATTCTTTAAAAAAATACACATTACTAAAAGTAAAAAGCCATAATTGACCCTTTTCTAAAGATCATGTCCCAAGTAGTTGCCTTAACGCTGCATTCTTGTTTAGACGTGTGGAGGACATATACCTCATTCGTATGGTTCCTTCGTATCCTTTACTATTTACTTAAACATATTCAAATCTTTTGTAATATAGTCAAATTGACCCTTTTCTAAAGATCATTTTCTTTGCTTTCAGCCTACGTTATCTAAAAGATCTCTGGATCTGCTGCTCCCATTACACTGGAACTTTCTTTCCACATAACAACAAACCTCGTTTCAATTTTACCAAAAAAAATAAAACAAACCTCCTTTCAATATATTACGATCACAATATATACATATGCAGTCTCACGAGATTCCAACGAGGCGTTATGCCAATATGGACTGTGAATTATGTTGCTTTTGTAGTAAAGTCTCTTTCGGAGATCAATCAACTATGTTGGAATACAAAGCAGGTGGCTTTCTCTAGATATCTTCATCCTTCAAGAACATGAATACCCTTTAGGACTCGACCGGATTGAGAATTCGAGGAAATGGCTGCTCCTTGGATGAAGAAACTCTTGGAAAATCGGAGAAATCCAGAAGCAAGGGGATTGGTGAACGCAAGTATAAGGCAAGTTCAGGTAAAATTCACGTTGTAACAAGAGGGATTGCACGGGTAAGGACAATCGATTAGCTTCACCGGTTTTCGATTGAAGTACCAGTCACTTACCGACTCCGCTATTGTCTGTTCCAACAACAAAACAGAACAGAGACGAAGCAGATCAGTTCATTTGTAAGAAGAAAGGCTCGAGAAAGAAAGCAACAGATTGGTGAGTCAAATGTCTTGACCTTATTTTCGATTCTTGTTGAGGTTGGGGAGTGCCAAGTCGCTGACATAAGTGTCTGGCAATGAGAGTAGCAGGAATCTATGAACATCCCACCAACTTTGTTCTGATGAAATTTCCCGATCGCATCCATCAGAGAGCTGCGAAAACCTGCAGGTCAAATATGGATTTATACAACTGACCATTTTAGAAAGTAATTAAGCTTAACTAAGGAGAAACTTACCATGAAGAACTTTCATCTGTGGGGCATCACATTCCTTAATGTTGAGTCTGCACTTTGCCCAACTTTTATCTGGATCAGCAGAAGCTGGTACCAAGACATGTTGAGTCTGAATATGTGCTTGGTATTAGTAAAACGGTAAACATGAATTCGAGTAAAATCAAATAGAAACAGGCGAAAAGTTCTAATGTTTGGCTTAGTAACTCTAACCTGCCAAAAATCGTAAGCTGCATTGATAAGAAATACTGGTGTTCTTATGCTGTTAAGGAATTTTTGAGGAAACATACACTGCAAATCATAATAAAGAAGTCTCAATACCGATCATAATCAGTCAAGAAAGATTTTAACAAAGTAAGAGATAAAACCTACCTCAGATGCCTCCGTTTTGGCTACACAATTCTGGTCCAAGCTCTTATCTACACCCTGGTTGGAATCAACCATAGCAAACCAGCCCAAAACCATGCAAAAAAAGGCCATGACATGTTCTTGTTCATTGCGGTGAAGAATTCAAGAAAATATACCAGAAAGTATGATTTCATTGACAGAAAGTGAATGGGAAACCTGCAGGTTAACAACATCATGATAGAAAGATCTCATCGTAGGGTTTCCAAGGACATCGGGCCTGAAAAGAAGGAAAATAGCTTTACTGAGACTGAGAGACAGTCTTAAGCTGATTTTACATTGACAGTAAGAAATCTAATAAAGTCTTACAGCTTTTGCTTCTTTAAACTAGCTTAGACCCAAAGAACTTAATAAAAGAGCACATGAACTCACAAGTCTCTGAAAAAATTCATGTGAAAAGGCAGTTTATGAGCGGAAACATACACGTTTAGAAAAAAACCTCCGTCAGAAACACATTTGACAGTTGCATCTTTTGGCAGATGATCTCGAAAGTAGTCACAATGTATAAGAGTTGCCAAGCCACCAGCAGAACATCCTGTAAGTATGGCCTACATTTTCTCAAATTTGTAAAAAAAAAAAATTAATTCTCTAGCGGATGCAAGTTGCCTAAGTAGGCGAATCCCGTAAACGCAGAAACGATAAGGAATATCTTATCGATATATATAGATGGAAATGCAAGACAGACTTTCATGGTCACCAATATAAAGTCACGAGAATGCTACCTCTTTCGCATCTGACATGCCCATCGACAACAGTTCATCCATAATTGCCTCCCAAATGAGCTGGCCGCGGAAGAAAAGCCGTGTTTCGTTCTGAGAAGAGAGAAACAGATTCAAAGAAACATGAGACTGAGAATCTTTACTTGCTCTCGATAGATTCTGACACAAATTCTCAGCCTCATTACCTTGAATTCAGCTTCAGGGTGTCCAGCAAAAGAAGCGCCATCACAGTACCGTATCTTAACTCTGTTCCAGTTAAAGAATTCTACAACAACAAAGACGACTACAGATTCAAAACTGAACATATACAAGCAGTATAGAAGACGGTCA
The DNA here is from genome assembly GCA_000218505.1 of Schrenkiella parvula. NCBI lineage: Eukaryota > Viridiplantae > Streptophyta > Magnoliopsida > Brassicales > Brassicaceae > Schrenkiella > Schrenkiella parvula. The sequence continues at coordinate 5,601 of AFAN01000195.1, forward strand.
ATTATAAAATGGGTAACAATGGAGAAGCTATTATATAAATTTTTCCTACCAGGATTTTGAAATGGGTCACTGCTTAAAACACCTTCAAAAGCCACTTCATCTTCAAAGGAGTTTGAAGAGCCTAATTTAGTCATTGCTCGAGCAGAACATGACGCTATCGTGTTGCACCAGCCTCCACCCTATGTACATTTCACTCGCATACATTCTAATTTCCAAGAAAAAATTCAACTCCATTCAACAAAATAAGAATACCTCCAGATGAAGAAGCCAGCTTTTTGACCCTGATCCCGAACCCTTCTGAAAATGGTACCCAGGCAAGCTTCCGTCCAAGCAAACTGCAATATAGCATAAGTTTCAATAAAAAATAAATTAGAAATTTCAAACTGTGAAATCGAAGAAGGAGACAATTGGTAAAAATTACAGGCTCCTCTCTCTTTAGCTTTACTCGACAACTTCAGTTTCACTAGATCGGGTGGGAATATGATGGGCGGAGATCGGTCAACGGAAGGGTCAGAATCTGAAGTTGGATCGAAGAAGAAAGAGAGGAAAAAGACAATCAAGACGAATCCGATGGAAGCGACAAGCCAATCACTTTTAGCCCATTTTCTGCAACGAAGCAGAGAGCTAAACCTGAGAATCGCCATTGAAGAACAGGCAAAAAGAAGCGATCAGTAAGTACACTGTTTTAAGTTGTTAATCACATATGTGGGATCCACTATCTAGTAAGCACCAATCAAATGAATGATAAATTCGTAATTGAAAAGAACTTCATAACAATTAAACCAGGTTAGGTTGACCAATATTTTTTTTAACCAGGTTTGGCAAACCGATATACCGATTTGAATCGGTTTTCAAACGGGAGAGATGAAGGATTAGGGGGATTTCGTGTAAATTTGAATCAATGAAATAAAGTTACTTTCCCACCTTGTATGAAGAAACAGTGTACGCTTCCATGGCGTCGTCATCGTCACGATCGCTGGTTTCTTCCTATACCTTCGATGATAAAGATCTAGAAGACGCTGATCTATGGGCGGTGATCGATTCCGCCGCCGCTGCAGTTGCCCCCCAGGCTACTACCTCCTCCGTCGTCGGGAAATCTCCGAAACCCCTCGCTGTTAGGTATCCAAACTTCAGTTCTCCTCCGACACCTGTTTCTTATCCTCCTCCACAGTCGAAGCTTCTTCAGTTCCCGAATCATAAGCCTAGCTTTAACCGGCAGTCACACGAGGAGTCACCGCGTCCGAACAAAATAGCTAGATCCCGCGTCTTGTCTGAGGTGAACAGTGAGAGTTCGATGGCTCTTGTTACGACGGCTCATCGAAATTCAACTCCGATAATCCACTCGACAAATTTTTCTTCGCCGGAGAGTTACTTGTCACCTGGGATCAGGCAGTCTACTCCCTTCTCCGAGGTTTCTCCCTCAGTGAGCTGCGTTAAGAACGATCCCGTTACTGAGATGCGACATAGTTTGTCTGGGAGCTTTCCTTCTGCTACTTTGTTCAAGGAGTACCAGAATACAGCCATGGCGGTATTTCGATTTTGCTCTATCCATTTAATTATCTTTTAGAGATTCTTTCTATCCCCATGGAATCGCTATGATGATTTGGAAATCTATGAAGAAACAGCAAGCTTCTTTGATGAAAAATCGTACAAGTAGCCTATACTCTGTTGATTCCGGGAAAGAAATTGTGCACTGAAGTGGTTGATGAAATGTTAAGCAGTGTTTTGCATGATTTTATTTCGATCATGACTTGTTAATAACTTCGTTTCTTCATCATGTATGTCTATATCTACTGCTCAAGAGAAAATGAAAGAACCCAAGTTAGATCACTAGTCTTTATGTGCGTGTGAAAGGGAGTTTGTGTTTGCAGTACTTGGATTGACACAAGCACTATCATATCTTTGTAGAAGTTACATCTAATGCTGTGATCTTGTGAATTAACAACATGGCTTCATCAATTTACAGATTCTAGAGAAACCTGATTACACGATGATATCAGGGAAAGCATACATTAAAAAGTCAGGTGAAGATTGTGCTTTTTTGCATATTGTTATCTAAACATTTGATGTCGGTTTTGATGCTGCATTTATGGAATGTGAAGGTTGGAGGAAAATATCATTTTACTTCAATGTGTCTTACGAAATAAGAGACAAGAATATTGACTTCGATGAAAACAGAAACGTCCAGCGTGCTGAGTTCATCGTCCGAGCTATAATGCAGTAATGTTCTTCTATGTAAATTTTGAAGGTGGTATTAGAAGATAGTGTGCAGTGATCAATTGTTGTTTAACATTTTGGTTTATGGCTCTCTCAGCGGAGGAAGATTCGCTGATGGATGGGGCTCTTGTGAGCGACGTGAAAAGAAGTTTCTCAAACCAAATCATGATATCCCCAGTACCGCAGAAACCAGAGCCAAAAACAGAGCTTGCCAGGTAACCTTTCCCTTCTAATGCTCCAGTTACTTGACCAGGCTGCAATGTCATCTTGTCACAGACTTTACTTGTTGATTTTGAAACATTGGCATGACAAGTCAGCGTAACAAAGAAGCTTAGAGAGACTAAAGTGCCTTAACATGTAGAGGTTTAAGCCGATCATGAAGATATCTTCCTCTTTACCATCAAACTGAAAAAATGGATCTTGCACGATGTTTGATTCCAATATTGAATACTCTTTTAACAAGTTCAAGCAATGATTTAAGGAAACAAACACTAGGAATTAAAACACATGAGCGTCAAGAAACTTATGTTTACGAGTTCAAAATTCTATAAACTCATATCGGTATGTTCTCAGATTCAATGTCCATTGTGTTATGCTCTTCCTAATGCACTAAGCAGCTCTTTGTGTCGTGCAGGATCTTCTAGGAATCGGTGAATATCGAGAAAGCCCAAGTGGGTTTCCACGATGATCAGACGTCATCAAAATGTGTTTCCCGACTTTTCGAGTACCAAGCTAAAGAATCTAAACAACCAAATCAAGATCGAAATGATACGCCTCTTCATTAGTTTTTGTGGACTTGTGTCTTGACTTCACAGGAGGAAAACGAATGAAGCTTGTCTAATGTCTAGTGTAGTGGATTATGAGTATGTTACATATAAATTAACAAAACAAATATAATATTCAAATCTTCCTCATATTTAGCTGAATGAATAAGCGGCTTAAAACTTTAGATCACCGACTCTCAATTAGCAATGGATGTCTACAAGGACACTAAAGACATCAACTCTTGATCTGATCCCGAAGCTTCAATACTCTCTGAACAAGACTTATCTCTAAATCATTACTTCCTCCTCCTTCTCTTCCTGTGATGGAGAAGTTCTCTAATGCTTCCCATCACACTGAGAAGCACTAGAGAAATTAAAAAAAAAACAATCGGTGAGAATTTAGCCGGCAAACGGAGCAGTAAACGATGAGTCAAATGTCTTTGACCATTTTGATGTCGGGTTTATTTGTTTTCCGAAAAATATTCCGTAATTAATATTTAATAATACATTTGGCACAATTGGTTCTACGAAACAAATTCACTCGAAATAAATAAACGTGAGTAACTAGCAAATTAATTATCAAAAGATTTTCATCTCAATAAAAAAGATTAGAGACTACTTTATTTTTGATTACGACAAAAAGACTAAATTTATTTATATAGTACATATAGTTACATATCACTTTTATAAGAATTCCAAAAATCATCATCTCCCTCGTTATAGTCACATTCATCTCCGCCGTTCGATCTCACGTCATTCTCAATATCCCCACCGTCCGATTCCTTAATGCCAGCCACACCATCACCGGCTCGCTCAGTCTTCTCAAACTTCGCCGCCGGTTCCTCCTACACACATCAGAAACGATACCGTTTAACGTTTCGTTACTTGTGGAAAAGAAAAAACAAAAACAGATTTTGGCGCCTGCTTGAAGAAGAATATAACGGAATGACTTATACATTCTGGGGAACATCAGTAGTTGTCTCTGCCTCTGCTCCAGCTTCGTCTTCCTCGTCTCCTTCTTCTTCTGCTTCCCTTGCAGCTGCAGCTTCTTGCTGAAGCTTCTTAATAACAGTATGGAAATGAATAAGATCTGCAAGAAGAAAACACAAACTTTCTAATTTCTATGGTTCAACCAAGAAACTAAATAGACAGAGAGAAACGAACTCTCACGTTTCGAGCGAGTTGATAATGCATCATTAAGCTTCAACGGATACCTACGTTCTTCCAATTTGAATTTCAGTTTGATCTGTTGACGCGTTCTATTAGGAAACAGTTGTTGTACCATCGATAGATTGCTCCCAAACTCTTGAATTCCCTAACCAAAACAAAAAATGACAAAGAGGACTTATATTGATTATGAACAAACAATATCTCTGGTAAAGGTGATTTGTCATTTCGATTTGAAGTAGATATCTGACAATTATCCTAAACAGCAAGAACCCACATGTTAAGAATCAATGAGATCAAGTTTATTACCTCATAGAAGAGTTCTGTATCTTGTTTTGACCATCTAGTTCTGGAAGTCTTGTTCATGTATGTTTGATAGTTAACTGGTGAATCCGGTTTAACTATGTTAGTTTCTTGATTTTCGCTATCCTCCATACCAAATTCATCTTCTGCGTCAAAACCTTGAGAATAATACTGGTTATCCGATGCGTTTGTATTACTGCACATAACACACTCCATCAGATGAAGAAAAGAAACTAAAACACTCCGATTTTATCATCTCGCACTTTCAATCTTCTTTGCTAAGAATATAGTGTACCTTTCTTGGGTCCGCTTTCTTGGGTCCGCGGCACAGCAGCAGCTCCCTTTGCTTCCTTTTTCTATATATTATCAAAGAAATAGACATCAACGAAAAGTTAGGAACCAAGCAACATGGATACGCTAAAATTTCATAGAATTTTAGAACTCAAATGAAAGTATAAATTAAGAAAGAGTGATTCTTACATCCATCCATTCTCTATATTCAACAAGGCGAAGCATATCTCTAATAGGCAGAAATTTGATTCCATCATCCGGAGTTTCAAGCAATTCCTTCTCCACTAGACCACGAAAAAAAACATGAATATAGTTGGTCAGAGTCTAGATGATAATTTCAGTTAAAAGAACTTTGTTAAGCTAGTTACATGTTCTGTTTCTCTGCCGACGACTTGAATGTTTAAAGTTCTTCTCCGGATTTTCGCCAGATTTATTTGATTCTTCTTCACTAGTGATTTTCCGCTTTCGACCAGTAGCTCTCTTCGAGTTCCCCTTTTTGCTTTCTCTTCCAGACTGTGTTTCTTCGACTGTATCCCCCAAACAACTCCCTTGTTCTCCTATAACAGTATTGTTAGTGTTCGGTGAGACAACATGATGTTCGTGTTCCCATCCGCCAGGAACCTGATCAAAAACATTAAAACGCGTAACCAATTCAAATCTATGCCAGCTTAAAACAGTGCGTCTCAAAAAGGAAACTCGAGTTGCCAAAAAACTCTTACCGTTTCTCTGGGGACTTCAGGAATATTTGCCTCTTCTTCTTGAAACTCTCTATAAAATGTAGTATTCGTATTAAAATCGTTTCTTGATTCCACATTGACCATAGACTCAGACTGGTTAGCTCCCGTTGTAAAATAACCAGTATCATCAATAGAGTAATGAGACTTAGGTTCTTCAATCACAGTGTCAAGCAATCTACGCTTTGGTTGGAATTTTCCAGTATGTTGCTCTACGTAAATGCAACATTATAATTCCGTTACTAAACATATTTAACAGAATCAAAGGATATGATGTCAATATACAGTGCTTAAAACTTTTGATGACAATTAGAATATGAAAGGCGCGGAAGAAAATCCTATTATTGACTATACATTCTCTACTTTTTAGAATTGAAATATTATTTGTTTTATTATTTATTTGATATTATAATTTATTTGAATTTATTAAATTAAGACCAATCATATGCAGCTTTCGAGAACTAGTGTACTTCGAGGTACTTCTAGGGGTTTTTGGACAGACATCTATGTGACAGAGCAACGTGGTTCCATATCTATGTAGATCCAAGAAATAATGTTTTTACAGTAGTTACTCAAACTAGTGTAAACTTTTTCCAACATATATAGACTCTACGACTAGACTGAGAGGTCGTTTTTGCTGTGTATCTTTTTCTTTCTCTAAACTCTCTAGAGACTAGAGGATTGGCTTCATGAAATAACAAAACAATCCAGCATCAGATAAAGAAATACGTACCGAAAACAGTGTTAATGGGGTTCATTGCCACCTGATTCTTTGCGGCGTCACCGATCAAACGTTCGCTGTCGGTGAACGCGACGTAGGACGGCATCGTCCTGTTACGTTGATCATTAGCAATGATCTCAACACGGTCGTGTTGCCAAACTTCGACGCAAGTGTACGTCGTACCGAGATCGATACCAATCGCTGGACCTTCTCCTTTACCCGCCATTGTTAAGCTATACGGAAAATCGAAGGAACAAAACACTTTAGACAAGAACTAGTAGAAGAAGAAAGAGTGCGGCTAGGGCTTTTTTCTTTTTTTCCGGATCATGTGGTTGAAGGAGAAGAAGTAGAAGAATTACACACCAATCGGAAAAATAACAAAGAGTACGAGTTTTGGGCCTTCTTATAATCAATATACTGCTTAGGGCCTTAGTAGTAATGTATGAGATAAAGTGTAAGAGAGCATGGGCCTTCTTTGAAGATTATATGTGTACGAAAGGCTATAACCAAAACAATTGAAAAGCTGGCTTCGTGCCCCATGTTCATACAGAAAGGTCCCCAAAAAACGAAGGGGCCAACAAAATAGAGAAGAAATATTTGAAATATAAACACACGGGACTGAGAGAGAGAGAGAGAGAGTGTGAATTAGTCGACTTCTTCAATCTTAGGACCTGCACCTCCAGCAGAAGGTGGAACATCATCGCCCATTCCTCCTGCAGCAGCTGGACCACCAGCTTCACCACCTTGGTACATCTTCGCTATGATAGGGTTGCAAATACTCTCAAGCTCCTTCATCTTGTCTTCAAATTCATCACACTCTGCTAACTGATTCCCTTCAAGCCATTCAATGGCCGCTTCGATCGAGTCTTCAATCTTCTTCTTGTCATCAGCTGCTAGCTTCTCACCAATCTTCTCATCACGGATTGTGTTTCGCATGTTGTACGCATAGTTCTCAAGAGCGTTCTTGGCTTCCACCTTCTTCTTGTGATCTTCGTCCTCTGACTTGTACTTCTCTGCTTCTTGAACCATTCTCTCAATCTCGTCCTTTGACAATCTTCCCTTGTCGTTGGTGATTGTGATCTTGTTCTTTTGTCCGGTTGTCTTGTCCTCGGCAGAGACGTTGAGGATACCGTTTGCATCAATGTCAAAGCAGACAGTGATCTGCGGAACACCTCTGGGAGCTGGAGGGATACCAGAAAGTTCAAATTTACCGAGGAGGTTGTTGTCCTTGGTTCTTGCTCTCTCACCTTCATAGACTTGGATCAAGACACCCGGTTGGTTGTCTGAATACGTTGAGAAGACTTGCTCCTTCTTTGTGGGGATGGTTGTGTTTCTTTGGATCAAAACGGTCATGACTCCTCCAGCTGTTTCAAGACCGAGAGAAAGTGGTGTGACGTCTAGCAAGAGGAGATCTTGCACCTTCTCATTACCCTCACCGCTGAGAATAGCTGCCTGAACAGCGGCACCATAAGCAACAGCTTCGTCGGGGTTGATGGATTTGCAAAGCTCCTTGCCATTGAAGAAGTCGAGGAGCAATTGCTGGACTTTCGGGATACGGGTTGAGCCACCGACTAGCACAACATCATCGACAGAGCTTTTGTCCATCTTAGCATCACGAAGACACTTCTCAACAGGCTCCATACACTTTCTGAAAAGATCCATGTTGAGCTCCTCGAATCTGGCACGGGTGATTGGAGCGTAGAAGTCAATACCCTCGTACAAAGAGTCGATTTCAATGGTGGTCTGAGCCGTAGACGAGAGAGTTCTCTTTGCTCTCTCACAGGATGTTCTCAATCTCCTGAGAGCCCTTGGGTTTCCGCTAATATCCTTCTTGTTCTTCCTCTTGAACTCTTGGACAAAGTGGTTCACCATTCTGTTGTCGAAATCTTCACCACCAAGATGAGTGTCTCCTGCAGTCGCCTTCACCTCAAAGATACCTTCTTCAATGGTCAGAAGAGAGACATCGAATGTACCACCACCAAGGTCAAAGATCAAAACGTTCTTCTCTCCAACACTTGTAGCCTTCTTGTCTAGACCATAAGCAATAGCAGCAGCAGTAGGCTCGTTGATGATACGCATGACGTTCAAACCGGCAATGACACCAGCATCCTTTGTTGCCTGACGCTGGGAGTCATTGAAGTAAGCTGGAACAGTGACGACGGCGTTTTTAATCGTGGAGCCAAGGTAGGCTTCAGCAATCTCACGCATCTTGATGAGAATCATGGAAGAGATTTCTTCGGCAGCAAACTCTTTATCCTCTCCCTTGTAGCTTACGACAATCATGGGTTTGTCAGCCGGCCCTGGAATGATCTTGAAGGGCCACAATTTCATGTCGCTTTGAACAGAACTGTCACTGAATCTACGACCAATTAACCTCTTGGCATCTGTTACAATGACGAAATTGAAGACAATTAAGCAACAGAGAATAATCCTTCCGCCACCATTATATCAGGAAATACTATAATGATAGCAGGTGACCACTAAATCAGGTAATCTTTGAGGTAAATGATAGACGCGGAAGCAATCAGATCAAACATAACCACTCACTATAGTTCCTAACGAGCTAGAGCTTACAACCATAGCTCGAAATCATCCCTATGCATCTTCCATGTACAGATCTACTAACAACCTAGCTTATAAGCACAAATTTGATGACAGAACCAACAATCCAGCATCAGATAAAGAGGAAACAAAGAAATACGTACCGAAAACAGTGTTAATGGGGTTCATTGCCACCTGATTCTTCGCGGCGTCACCGATCAAACGTTCGCTGTCGGTGAATGCGACGTAGGACGGCGTCGTCCTGTTACCTTGATCATTAGCAATGATCTCAACACGGTCGTGTTGCCAAACTCCGACGCAAGAGTACGTCGTACCGAGATCAATACCAATCGCTGGACCTTCTCCTTTACCCGCCATTGTTAAGCTATACGGAAAATCGAAGGAACAAAACACTTTAGAGATTGCAAAAACTAGTAGTAGAAGAAGAAGGAGTGCGGCTACGGCTTTTTTCTTTTTCTCTGGAAGATGTGGTCGAAGGAGAAGTCTATATAGATTCGCGGGCTCGTGTTTCGAGAATGTTCGATGGCTTAGTTCTGTAACCGTACGATCTTTCGGAGGTTGATCTGACGGTCGCCGAACGATATCTTCCCACGCCTTTTCCTTTAAAAAATGAAACGCGTTCGAATAGCCGTTTAAAAGGTTCGAGAATGTTCGATTAGATGATGTATTTCCAAATCAATAGTCGGTCATTGGCTGTGACAATTTCCTTGCGTTTTGATTGGCTTTGAATCACCGCCAATGTTATCTCGACATTAAAAGATGTTTCGTTAAAATATCCAGTTTTTTTACAAACTTTATTTATTAAAATAAGTATCGATAATCTTTTTCTTTCTTAATAATCGGTATATTTGACAAAATGACACACAGTTATTTTAGAGAGATGGACAATAACTTAGGTTGCTTGAGCTGCATTCAAAGAATTACACACCAATCGGAAAATAACAGAGAGTAAGAATTTTGGGCTTCTTATAATCAGAATACTGCTTAGGGCCTTAGTAATGCATGTGGTAAAGTGTAGAAGATCATGGGCCTTCTTTGGTGATTAAAATGGCCCGTAACAACATATGAAACAGGTTTGCAAAATCTATGTATTTCTGTTTTTTTTTGGTCACCTATGTATGTATGTTTTTTTTTAGTTTTCATGTAATGATGTTAATATTTTCAACATTCTCATTGAACAATTTTAATAAATGCAATTAAAAAATGGATTAAAAAGGAATAATATTATATTCAGATAATATATAAAAATAATAATAATAATAATTTGTGGCATAGAAAGTTGCATCCATGAATGAAAATAAAATAAGTGTACAAGTACCAAGTATATGATAGTGTAGGACCTAATTGATTGTTCTTTCAAAGTTCCCTGAAGAAGAGGAAACAATACTAACCATGAAGCGTGCAAGCTTGTTATAAATGCTCTCTAAACTTGAACTGTTGATGAGACTAATGTCTTTTATACCACGTCTTCTTCACTTTTGTCTCATTCCATAATCAATTTCGGTTTATCAATCAACCATTACCTTTTTGGTCCGTCGACGGAATTTCAAATTGAAAACAAAAAAAAACAAAATGTTCATTAATAAAGTCGATTATGTAGCGAAATAACAATTTCAGAACTTGCCAAAAGTCTTTCGAGAAAAGTGGAGAAAGGGAGAGTTTTGAAAATTGTTTAAATCTACTTCGTTTTGGTTTGTTTTGGTTTTGGTCTCATTACTACAAAATATAGAAAGTGAAAATACTTGGGAGTTAAGAGACAGCTGCTCATAAATATTAACTCTTTGACGTTGCCACTTTAAATCCCATCACTTATTTATACGTACTCTTCTTGTTCACCATAACCTTCATCTCATCATCTTGATCTAACAAAATAAACTCTACGTAAATATCCACAAATCAATTCGTAAAAAAAAATGCGTGACACAACATGTCTCGAGCGACTCGGGCTGGCTTTGAGAACCGCCATGGCTTGTCTCATCGTGAGCTTGACCACTCTGTACGGTCCCAAACCACTAAGACACTTCACAACGTTTCCAGCCTTTTCTTACCTGACCACAATCTTAATCTGGCTATCCGACGCTGAACCAACATACGGTGAAGTTCTCAAGTGCTGTGTTGATGTCTCTTACGCCACTTTTCAGACGATTGCCATTGTGCTAGTGAGTGTCTTGGTGGTTGGACCAGCCTCGCTAGGAAACGTCGTGGTGGCTTCAGTTGCTGTGGCTGTAGCTTCATTCATCGTGGCTTTCCCAGTGTCCACGAGTCTTCTTACTAAACGAATTGCCTTTGGGCAAATTGTTGTTGTATATGTAACATTTGTGGTGTTCAACGGAGAGATGGCTCATGTTGTCATGCTCCCGCTTCATGTGGCGGCTAGTACAGCACTTGGAGCCATTGCTTCTCTACTCGCAGTGCTTCTCCCGTTTCCAAGATTGGCTTATAGTCAGGTGAGTCTTGCGATTTATTTGGTTTTTTTAAGACGATCGGACGGTCACAGAATACTTACCTCAGGTTTTAATGGTTTGCAGATGACCAAGGGTTGCAAATTATATGCTGAAAATGCTCTTGAGAGGTTGAATTTATTCGTCGAGATCATGATGGCTCGAGACAACAACACAGCTCAGGTGTTAATCGCAAAGGCCGCTTCATTGTCTGGAGTAGCAAGAAACACACTCAAGAGCATCCAAATCCACCATGTAAGCCAACCGAATTAACAAAATTCAATATGATCATCTGCTAAATATTGGAATTCTTTTTTCTTTGGCTTGTCGTGTGGATCTTATCATCTGTTGCTGACAAAAATATCCTTTGGTAACAGGAGCGTATTGCATGGGAGCGACCAGATACAAGATTGTTGAGAAGGAAACAGAAACACCAAGGGGAGAAACTGCAAGCCACAGAGTTTCTGATGAGGGGGATGGAGATGGCGTTGGAATCTTGCAGTTCTTTTCCTCTAGGCATGAGCCGCGATGAACTGACACATCTTTTAGAAGTTCCCAGAACACAGATTGCTCCTGAGTCAGCATCTACTCTCAAGCCTGAGGACAGGCTGAGATGGCATCCTGAGGCTGGTTCCCTTTCTGCTGCAGCTTTACCGGTTTGTTTCTTCCGGTACTGTGTGGAACTCTTCAGAGGAGATTTCTTATCTGTGAGACAAGACAGTAAATGTGTAGATAAGGTTAATACCGAGGAAGAAACTCACCAAGAACCCGAAGGGTTGCCCACGACCAAAAGGTTTTTGGATTTTCTCAGTGTCTGGATGGCTAGAGAAAGGTTTGTTTTTGCATTCAAGTGCTCATTTTCTCTTGGCCTTGCCGTACTGTTTGGTATACTGTATAACAAACAAAACGGTTATTGGTCGGGTCTAACCGTAGCCATTAGCCTTGTTTCCGGTAGGCAAGCAACATTCACAGTAGCGAATTCTCGTCTACAAGGGACCGCAATGGGATCAGTCTACGGTCTGTTATGTTGCTCTGCTTTCCAGAGACTGGAAGAGTTCAGTTTCTTACCTCTGCTCCCTTGGATAGCCATCACTGTCTTCATGAGGCACAGCAGAGTCTATGGCCAACCTGGAGGAGTTACAGCTGCCATTGCAGCACTGTTAATAATCGGAAGGAGAAACTATGGAGCTCCGACTGATTTTGCGATCACTCGAATTGTTGAAGCTTCAATCGGGTTGCTCTGTTTTGTCTTTGGGGAGATTCTGGTCACCCCAGCAAGAGCATCAACTCTTGCAAGATCCGAACTTTCACACTGTCTCGATGCGGTCTTAGATTGCATCCGGTCACTGGTTTTTTGTTCTGAGCAAAAGAATCAGCAAATAACAGATTTAAGAAGCAAGCAGGCGAAACTCAAATCTCGTGTTGAAGCATTGGAGAAATTCACAGCAGAAGCCTTAACAGAGCCTGATATTCCGTTCCTCCGCCCTCTTAACGCGGTCAGTTACAACAAGCTTTTGGTTTCTTTCTCGAAGATATCTGATCTTTGTCTCTATGTATGTGATGACCTCAAAAACTTATCTGGAGCTCAACCAACACTTGGGTATCCTTTGTACAACATCACTCATGACCTGAAAGTCTTCCAAGAAAAGCTTCACTCTTCGGTGAAATGCTTAGATGAGATCGCATCGATCAAGACTCAAGCAAGACTCCAAAAAGAGTTGCAGAAGAGAAAGATATGCCATGATGTTGAAGCAGGAATAACATCCAACGACAACCACTCAAAGATGGAGTTGGGTCCAAGCCAAGATGATGCAGAGAGGTTTTCGGTTTCTTTTGTAAGGCTACTGAAGGAAGCAACAGAGATGATAAGTGGTAGCTCAGCTGAAGAGATGCTGAAGAATGAAACTACTCTATGTCTGAGCAGTCTTGGGTTTTGCATTACCAGATTGGTCCAAGAAACAGTATGTATTATGACAGAAATAACTCATACAACTTGATTTTGTCCTTGACTTCGTTTAGTAACAATAGCACATAGCATCATGTAAGAAACATCAGGTGAACTGGGTGTACAAACTTAATGTAAAACAGAGAGATTTATAGCAAAACGAGGTAAATTAATTCTATAATTCAACAAAACATGGAAACCCTGCAAACAGAACGATTCTCATTATTAGGTTGAGAACATTCATTTAGCTTTGTCTGCTTTCTCTCTTAACATTAACTATGAAAGAAGTCAGGCCTCATGGTCTCTCATGTACACATCAACATGTAAACCCAAAAATTAACATACACAGGAAAAAAATTTCACCTAGAATTGAACATGCAAAACTCAGAAATTGCTCTATAGAGTAGAAACAAGCCTGCTTAGTAATTTATAGTGAATTAGCAAGCGTGTGAACAGTTATCACTACAGAGAAAGAGATATCTTTATCCATCGAAAGCCATATTGTCAACATACATCTACTGAAAGAAAGAAACAAAAAACAAAAAAAAGTCTTTCGGTATGGAATGCGAACGACATGTAGATTCTGACATATCAGAGTCATTGAATTTGAACCTCAATTCTATTCGAATTTAGGGTCAGCCATCACGAAATGGTAGGCTATGACCAGTATGAAAATGAAGATCCCCAGAAAATTGGCAAAGAAGCCCAGATCTTGGTCGTCAAACATCTGTAAGATCAAGAAAACCAATAATTAGAATAAAGAGAGTAGCCTAGCATGTGAAAGACTAACTCTTCAGCTAAAACCAAACAGATATTCACAAAATATTCACACATCAATTCCATTTCATTTGTGATAAGCACGAGTAGAACAAGAAGAAGACGATTGGAGACATGTTAAATCAAACAAACCGATCCATAAGCTAAGCACAAAGCGACATTGATCGAATCTGATAGCAGTAAGATAAAAAAGGAAAGGCTTTCCTCAGATCACTGTGTAAAAACCCCAGATTTTCCAAAATTGAAATATATGATTATGAAGACAGATACAAATAAAACCCCAATGAAATTTCCAAAAATTACCTTCGGATACGCAGAATTTTCGTGAAAGGGAAATCTGGAAGAGCAGGGAACGCGTGAAATGTGTTTCAACTTTAAAGTCTCTCAAGTCTGAAGCAGATGGAGCGAGAGAATGAGCTGACTCCACTTGAAGAAGCACTACATGGAAACGACGTCATATCTTTTTAATTCTAACCAAACTTTGGTTATTCTGGTTTGATTTGGTTAATACCGATTTGCTCCAAATGCCAGAACCGGAGGATTATAAACTCTTAAAGGTGAGAATGAAAGAGAGAGAGGGAAGGGTTGAGACTTGAGAACGTCGGATTGAAAATTCCAGAGACATCATAATTGTACAAAGCAACCATTTTTTTCTTTACAATTGAATTTGAGAATAGTGTTTTTAGCTTTACACACTTGGGTTTCTCCCGGGACGTGAACAAATCAAACGGATCTTTCGTCGCGGGTAAATACATTCTCCACCTTAAGAGCTAGAACCAAGAAAGAGAGGAGTGAAACACAGACCATAACAAGCATCACTAAGAGCATGGCTTGCAATGATATATATGGGCTTAGGAAGAACACAATTGCTATCGATGCGCTCTGCCATACTTTTAGCTGCGCAAACGCTCCTTCCTGTTTCCATAAGTTAAAGAAAAAGGAGACGTTTTCAGCACCATGTATGTTTCAGTGAATAAGAAGAATAATAACAATGTTTTGGTGACATTTACCGTGTCATGTTTGAAGAGTAATGCGAGAAGAGCACTGATTTGAGTGTTTAATATTCCATCCCCAATTCCTAATATCGCCGCCATTATAAGTGGGTAAGCTGTGCCACGTACTCCGCTAGTTTGCCTGCAACATACTCAAAAGTTCCGAAACTGAGTTTTTTCAAAATCACTTGTAAGCTATGAGACTCACACATATCCTAGTTACATCAGTAAAAACACCTGTTTCTAGCATAACATGACAAAGAAAACAGAATACTCAAGTTACGGAGTAATTTCATAAAGTTGATTGATCAATGCCAATATACCAGTAACAAAAATTCTAAAGGGGAAACTATTTCACGAAAACACAAACAAAAGGAGTCACGAAGTCACATAGGGAGTAAAAGTAGCAAACCTGTACCCAAGAAGAAGCCAGAGAAATACAGAAGCTTGAGCAACAGCTCCACCAAAAACTATGAAGGTGATAGATGACAACCCAGAGGTAAACCGTCCAGCAGTCATTGAACACTAAAATGATTTTCAACAAGAAAAAATAGGATTAACATCACAAAACCCACGCCAATTAGTCAGACTTATCAGCTAGAAAAAAGGATTATGTGCTCTTCCGTTAAACTTACAACTGCATCAAGAGCTCCGTAGACAGCCATTGCCCCGCCAACACCGGAGACACCAATAGCAGGTGTAACAATTTCCTTTGTAAACTCAGCCCTGTAAACAGGTCGACGCAACTTGTAAAAGTAATGAAGGTATGTATCATATGAAAAGTTAAACGAAAATTTGACTGATTTCACTGACAGAAAACGATAAGCTACATTAAGGAGCAAATAAGTACTCAACGGCACAAGGAAATTCAGGTAAAGTTATCTTGGGCCCGTTATTTTATTTTATCTATAGAGGATAGCATAATCCTAATCACTAAGTGAAGCCTGAAACCTAGGTGAACGTCGCACTGGGACAGTACTTCATTTATGTTATTCTTGTGACAACGCAAAGAAATACAGGAATGCATATAGAGTTCGTTGAGAGACTTACCAAACAAATGCTTGTTGCAATCCTGAGTATGCAAGAAGGGGGACAATCAGTAGCATCCGTATGTCGAGCAAAGGAGTGATTATCATCCTTGGAAGAGAAACCAAGGAATCAACTAAGCTCACAGAAGAACCCACAGGTTCTTTTCCATCTTCTCCATCAATTTTTCGAATGAAGAACATTAGTATTGTTCCTATTGTCATAATGAGGAGGAATACCAACAACAATAAGGTTGTGCCACTGGTGCTTCCTTCCTACAGTCATGTCAACAAGAAGAAAACAATGGTGGAGCTACCCAACTAGAAGGAGAATGTCTTAGCATAGTCAGCTATTCAATACTTCAACCTTAGGAATAATTACTTTGAGAATTGATGAGAACCAGTGGCCAACTTATATATAACGAGATGAAAGAAATTAAATTATAGCAACAAAAAGGGAAGCCATCATGAATATGACACTAAAATCTAATACACGCTACAAGATTGCTGTCAAAAAAAAAAAAAAAATAAAGTACCTTCCCATCTTTCAGCAATCCAAGTGTGATGAGATTTCCAAACAGCTGCAAAAAGATGCGAAATGTGTGAGAAGAGGAATTTAGAGTAAGTGCATACAAGATGAAAGTATAATCAAAGAAGTCTGCACCTGGTGGCATGCAAATATAGCCCAAAACTCCCCATTGAAGACACCAATTATTGATCCTTCATGCACATCATGATCTTTAGCATGTCTTCTCGCAATTGATGTAAGGTACGTTCCCTAATGCAGTCAAGGCAATTTGAGTTGAGGTCTCAACTACATATCCGCATAATTAACATTCAGAAAACGGGAGCATGTAGTTGCACCTGGCCAACCCATATTATTGAAGCTGCAAAACCAAGGTATAAAGAGGCTGGTACCATAGTAAACCTACAACGAGTAACCGTATGTCAAGAAAAAGGTGTTGAATGTGTCTGAAAGACTAAGAGATGCAAATAGAGGGAGATATTCTATAGCCAAGAGAATTTACATGAAACAACATTTAGTCATGAAGACAAGGGAACATATGAAAATACCATGATGGCTTCAGATTGGCTGCTACAAAGAGCCAATACCCTGTAGTTCCTAAAACCAGAGCATTCTTTGATCCCATTAACCGGACAACCAAAGATGCAACCATGGAGCAAAACATGAAGGACACATACAATATCCCTAGAGAGATTGTTCCCAAATCCTGAAAGAATTAAACAACTAAAATATCACCACATACACACAAAAAACGATGTGTAATCCACAGAGCTAAGACAATTCCGTGTCTCATCTTAATTTTCGACAGCAATCTTCACGGGACCTGCTCTCAAATTCGTATTCCTCTCAAAATCCATCAAAACATAAAAAGTAATAATGACAGTATAACGTCCATAAGGAATTCAAAACTTGTAGTTTCCCTATGTTCACTGCTGATTTCCCAGAAAGTGAAACTGATGAAAATGATCGACTTCAATACGCAAATTGACGAACATGGAAAAAGCAAAAACAAAAAAATTAGGATCAGGCACCTTATTAAGAGTCGTTTCAAGGTTCTGAGCGGCACCGAAGGAGAGGAAGATTAACAAAAAGGAGATGCTGAGGATATGAACATCCCTTGTGTAGCTCTTTCCCGGTCTTACCATCGGATCCTCACCAGATACCAACGGCGCCTCCTCGTCGTCTCTAGAATCCATGGCGGAGAAATGGTCCGACCACCTCGCCGACTACGGCCCCGGGAAATATGAGCGGAGCACCACAGTGAAAGTCAAACCATGTGGGTAGAGAGACGGTAAGCTGGATTAGAAAGAGTCGTCACTACAGGGGACTTGGAAGAATGATGATGATAAATCGCTCGTGATGATTTGGATAATAATTCGATTGTTGTTTGGTTTATTTTTGTTCCGGTATTGTTTAAAACATTTCGGTTTTCGATGATCGGTTATATCGAGTTGATAATAGTTTTAGTTGGGCCAGGCCCATTAAATGAACAACACCCAACGAATCTCCAGATATATATACATGTATTTTTTGTTTACGAAGAGATTGAAAAAGAGCGGAGATTAATGTATTATGTTTTCAAAAGTTTGAGACGAACATGGGACGATAATAGGCAGACGGAAAATTAGCAAAACAGATCCGAAATTTCTGAAATTCAGAATCAATCTAAGAACTGGTAAATTTTGTGACGGCCTTCGTACCCTCGGAGACGGCGTGTTTCGCTAATTCACCGGGCAAGACAAGCCGCACGGCGGTTTGGATTTCCCGGGACGTGATCGTCGGTTTTTTGTTGTACCTAGCCAAGCGCGAAGATTCCTGAGCGAGTTTCTCGAAAATGTCGTTGATGAAACTGTTCATGATTCCCATGGCTTTTCCAGAGATGCCGATATCAGGATGAACCTGTTTCAGCACCTTGAATATGTAGATCTTGTACGTCTCCGTGCTCTTCCTCGTCTTCTTCTTCTTCCTCTCGCTCCCACCTTCTTTCGTGATCTTTTTCTCCACCGGTGCTTTCTCCGCCGGTTTCTTTTCTGCCTTCGGTGCCATTGGTTTCGACTGGATTCAGGAGATTTCCACAACAAATGTGATCAAATGTAAATTGACAATGATGACGGCTCTGAGGAATAACCGAGATTAATATGAGTTCTGGTACGAACGTGATTGGTCCCTGACTGATACCATGGATCGTCAACGTGGCGTTACCCTATACGTTGATAAAAAATAATCTACGGCTGATATCTTGTTTTGTTACTAGAGGAACCGATTTTTATCGTGGGCTCTAATAGGCCTTAGCCTTTTACAAGACGGGTTTACTGTATGTTATATCCGCTATATTTGATCAAATTTACTGTATAAAGGACAGTTAAACATTTGTAAAAAAGTGATATAGAAAAACGACCCAAGTTTCTTATTTGACCCAAATCCAAGATTTCTTATTGTTTTTTCGAAATTATAAATGGTTAATGGGCTTTATACGACCCACTAAGGAGACTCGAGGTTTTTTGTTTTTGATCTCTCTGTACTGAAAAGAGGCTTCATATATAAATCACATCCCTCCGTTTCTAGGGTTTTCTGATTCTCTGAACCAAAACAAAAAAAAGTGCAGCGCCGCAGCAGTTGAACACAGAGTCAAGCTCACGATGGGTATGGCGATGAATTATCACTAGATACTTTCAATCGGTTTCATTTCTCTAGTTCCAAAATCGGATTCTTCGGAGGATTACGTGTGATTTAAATTTTTGTTTTGTTCTGTTTCTAGCGAGGATTAAGGTTCACGAACTGAGGGACAAGTCGAAGAGCGATCTGCAGAACCAGCTTAAGGATCTTAAGGCTGAGCTCGCTCTCCTCCGTGTCGCCAAAGTCACTGGAGGTGCTCCCAACAAGCTCTCTAAAATGTACGTTTATCCTAACTCTGCAACTTTAGATTTCGATTTTAGCTTATTCTGAAATGAAGCTTACATTTGCTATCCTCCTTATCGAATTTGTCGAAAGCTAAGCTATGATTTGGATAGTGTAGGATATGGAATTATATAGAGTGATATTGCGTTATCTTATAAATGCAGCTTATGTATTTTCGAGCCTATACATTGATTCCAGTTGAGAGAATGTAAATGTGTTTTTTCGTTTTTGAATATGAAACTGTATGTGTTTTGTAATCTCCAGCAAGGTCGTCCGCAAATCCATAGCCCAGGTCTTGACAGTGACCTCCCAGAAGCAGAAATCTGCTCTCAGAGAAGCATACAAGAACAAGAAGTTCATTCCTCTCGATCTCCGTCCCAAGAAAACCCGTGCTATCCGTAGGCGTCTCACCAAACATCAGGTCTGTTAACTAAAACTACAATCGTTTGGCTTCTTGGTCTAAGTCTCCCCTTTTTTGTCTTGTCTATGATTGATCATTGCCAATGCTGTTGTTCTTACCTTGTTCTTCTTGGCTTTTTGTTTTGCAGCTCTCTCTGAAGACAGAGCGTGAGAAGAAGAAAGAAATGTATTTCCCAATCAGGAAGTATGCTATCAAAGTTTAAATCTCTATCCTTCTTTAAATCTAGCTACTAGAAACTCTGTTTCAGCTTTGTTTTTTGATGGAAACTTGTTTTTGTTCTTCACTTGTGCTATTGTGTCAAACAGTTTCAGAGACATCGATTCTGGTTCCTATTGATATTTGGCTTTTTCGTTCTAGTTTTTTTTTTATTCGCCAGAAAAACACCTCTCTCTATCTTCTTGCTACAGCCTTTATTCTACTTGAATTTGAAGTTAATCATCCGAAATTCGACTTTGTTATTGCAACAAGATAACTGTCCAATGTTTACTGTATGTGTGTTATTGTAAAATAGATCAACGTCAAATGACACAGAGTGTAAGTATTGAACTAATATGGTGAAGTTAAGTTTTCTACACAGTCGAATTATGTTTAGAAAGCGTGTTTTCTGACTGCTATTCCCATGACATTAAAAATGTGGGGGTACAAACGAATAAAGTGCTCATATGTAGTAGCAAACAAATGAAAAATATGGAACTATTTTTTTCTTAATTTTTAGCGTTTAGTTAACACGATATCTGTGTAAATCCCAGACAAAAGAAATAAAAAAACAGCCGACCACAGTGGGAGTCGAACCCACGACCTTTTGATCCGAAGTCAAACGCGCTAATCCACTGCGCTATGCGGTCTATCTTGTATGTTAATCTGTTTTTTAAATTGATAAAGGTAAGCATTAGAAAACGCAAATGAGATCATTTTATGGAATAAAATAGCTTATTTACATAGATCTCACAAAATTTTAAACCATTTAATTTGAATATAATATATAATTTTAAACCATTTAATTTGAAAATAATAATAAGAATAAAATCGTTTGTCTCATACTAGAGAAAAACGACGTTCAATAATTGACGTATTGATGTAGATTATGAACAAAGACCATTGATGGAACCATCGAAAAATGGTTTTTTTTTCAAATTTTTATGTGTCTATCTATCAACAAAAAAATTGATGTAGCCACGAAAATAATGATTATTATAGTGACATACGGATCCGGTAGAGTGATGACGTTGTTGTAGACTATAAGCCTGTACTAATTGATGAGTTAGCTCAGTTCACATAATGAGTAAGACAATTGAGATATATAGCTACTAAAATGCTTTGCACAGAATTGATAATCTTATGATAAGGTATAAATAACCTGATAATTATTTAATCTCATATATGTTATCATGTATAAACTTCTAAGAGAGTGTTAAGAGATTTCAAAGATCGTTTTGTATATTTTCTTGTAGTTATTAGAAAAATTAATGAAATGAATGCTATTTGGAAAAGAGAAAAATTGTGATATATATTTACACCGCAAAATCACTTAAGCTATTTTGTTTAATTGTAAGTTACATCGATGTGAATAGAATATCATAAGATTGATAGGTGGAATTGGTTTTATATAGATTAATTAACATTTCAACTAGGTTAAATCAAATTATATTTTTTTTGCAGATAATTGTTTTTGGAATTAAATGTCACTCTATGATCTCTATGATCGTGGCCACGGAGAATTATATTCTAAAGGGTTGTAATTTCTCTAAACTAAATATGTACATATTAATTTTGAGATGAAGTTCATAAATATTTATAGCTAGAAAAACAATGATTAAAAAACAAAAGTATTTCTCGTAAGTATTTGAATTGCCTGGATATGAAAGTCATGGCATATATGAGCTAATGCATGATGTTATTGAAAAGCCTAATTGCTAAAACTTTTAATTGGAATGTCAATTTTTATATATTTAATTGCTTTGTCCTCTTTTTCAAACGGGCGTACTTTGTCGTGTCATGTAATTACTAAGTTTACGGACGCGGACCAATGATCGAAGAACAACAGTATAAGTTTTGGAAGATTATGTAAAAGTTCCTAATAGCAACAACATTAATAACCTTGGAATAACTGCGCCAACATATATGAGGTCAATATTCAGACATGCATGTGAATAAAATGACAATTATTAACCGTGTTCCTCTTCTTCTCGATTTTCGTTTGGTTAGTTATTAATCAAAGAAATTTCTAATAGCTTGTCTTCCAAGTAAGCTCAGACGAATTTTCGAGCGTTCACATATAACCATGAATCTGGATATTGAGTATGCACACATATTATTTATAAATACTAAAACTAATTAATTAGTTACGGTAAAAGTATCATGGAGGCTATACTTTGAAGTTGGATAAAACTTTCAATAAAAAAAATTCGTTTAATAATTTATAATCATCATATAACAAACAAACAAAACTTAAGTAAGTACTCTTAGGTATCTCTCTTTATATACATGTAAAAATATATACAAATCAAATATTTTAGCTGATTATTGGTAAAAGCAAACAACAGTCTATTTTGTGAAATATAAAATAGAAATATATTCGGGTTGTCGTTGTTGGCTTTTAAATTTGACGACTTATAACAATAATATAAGTCTTGAGGTTAGAATATATATGTCAGCGAATATGCATCGCTATTTGATCTTATCACGGCTTCCCAATATTTGAAGTTGAATTTTACTGTTGATGAAAAGAAAATATACTGAAGTTTAAAATCATTTTCAAAAATCGAATGAATCTGCATATAAGTTATCTTAGTCAATGTGTGAACGGTACACTCTCTATATATAACATAATGTTCACATACCAAAAAGCTATGTATGACATATTCAACACGTGGTTGAAAAAATCTATTGATGAAAAGAAGAAAATAACCAAAAATTTAAAGTCATTTTCAAAAATTGACCGAATCTGCATATAGGCCTATCTCATTCAATGTATCAGCTATCTATAACAAGTTGTTTGTTCACATACAAAAAAAGCTATTCATAACATAGTTTTTTTCTTTTATTTGACAAACATGCATAACATTGTTAGCACCCGTTGAAAATATATAATTTTAATAGTCCATTATACATATCTCATTGAAGATTTTAATTCTTAATCTTGCCTTATGTATAAAATGACAATCAATTTAAAGCAACATATTAACTATTTTATGTAAACGACCATCGTGTTGAATAAGAATCATTCACTATTTTTTTTTTAATAAAAATGTAAAATTTATTAAATATGTCTGAAGTTTCAGATTTGCGTTAAATAAATGTGTAGCTTTCTTGCGTTTTTCCCTAATAAGTTGTGTTAATATTATTTGCCCAAAAAAAAAGTTGTGTTGATATTAATTTAGCACACATGCACCAAGAAGCGTTAGAGTTTAAAGAACCTATTAAAAATCGTTTGGTTAACAATAAACTATAACTAAGATTCTTAATATTTCTTCCATTTCATAAAAAAATATCAATTTAAAGTTTTAATTTTGTTTCACAAAAAATATTATTTTATATTTTTAATATAAAATTTTAAACAAAAAACTATTTTTAATTTTATTGTTTTAATTTATTAATTAAAAAGAAAAATATATTTAATGTATTACTAAATTGTAAAATATAATTTTTAATTATTTTTTTAATATCTATGAAAAAAGATAAAATCAATTTTTTTTTAAAAACGGAAGAAGTTGTAAATAATATATTTAAACGAAGATGTTGACAAAAAAAACGAAGATATTGAGTTATAATGACATACCATCATGATCATTTCAGGAAATTCACGTCATATCCATAGAATCATGCAAAGCCCAATACACGTGTAGGCCCAGAGTAAAACAAATTGAAAAGGTCAACAACAACTTTCTTCGTCCCTTTCTCTCCACAAGTCTGAACGACGTCGTACGAAAGCTGTTGGTTTTCTATAAATACACCCTCAACGACTTAATCCTCTCCCGTCATAACCATTCACCACTTGCATCGATTCAAAATCCTGAAATTTCCCTCAGCGACGAGAATTTAAGTCTCGTTAAACTTCTCCGACGACTTATGACGAGAAAAGCGATGAAAAACCTTTGCTGCGTCGCCAAAACGCCGTCGAATCATCCACCTCCTCTTACGTTAACGCCTCGCCAGAGTTTGGAATCTGCGGCCATCTACGGAATCATTGAGTCTGCGGCGGATGTAATCGAGAGATGGAATACAGAGACCTCTACGTTCGCCAAAGTCACTTCTATGTTCTACGAGGACAAGGTAGAAGCCATGGTGTTCATCGTTCGAGTGAAAGATCTTCAGAAGACGATGGAGCATCTTGTGAGTGAGGATCCTAGCTCCGAAAGGCTCGTGAGATCCCAGAGACTGATGCAGATCGCAATGAAGAGGCTTCAGAAGGAGTTTTACCAGATCCTGTCGATGAATCGTGCTTATCTTGATCCAGAATCCGTCTCTACTCGATCTTCACTTACCTCCGCGAGATCTAGCTACTCAGATTTCCCCGACGACGATAATTTACACGCCGCCGGTGATTCAATCCTCGAGGTGGAGGTGGTTTCTAGCGATGTCATGACGGATTTGAGATCCATCGCTGAGTGCATGATCGCTTCTGGTTACGCGAAAGAGTGTTTGAGCATATATAAAAGCATCAGAAAATCGATCATCGACGAAGGGATATATCGTCTCGAAGTGGAGAAAACCAGTACGGCCAAGGCGAAGAAAGCGTCGTGGGAGGCGATAGAGCTGAAGATTATAAGCTGGTTAGAGGCGGTGAAAGTTTCCATGGAGACTCTCTTCAAAGGGGAGAGGATTCTGTGTGATCACGTCTTCGAATCCGCTGACGCAATTAGAGAGTCTTGCTTCAGTGAAATCTCGAGAGAAGGAGCTCTTCTTCTCTTTGGATTCCCGGACTTAATAGCTGCCAAAATCAGCAAGAAGAATTCTCCACCGGAGAAAATTCTCCGGCTGCTTGACATGTACAGCGCAATCGCCGGAAACTGGCGTGCGATCGAATCTATCTTCTCGTTTGAGTCGTGCTCCGTCGTCCGATCTCAAGCTCTTAAATCTCTCATCTCTCTCAGCGAATCTGTTCGATCACAGCTTGTGGATTTCGAATCTGCAATCCAGAAAGACTCGTCGAAGGTGAAAGTTCCCGGCGGAGGAGTACATCCACTGACGATCTCCGCCATGAATCATATCTCTCTCATCGCAGACTACAGCAACGTGCTCGTCGATATCCTCGCCGGATCTCCGCCACCGGACAGATCGCTGCTTCCGGGGTCTTACTTCAACTTCTCGGATTCTGACGACTCACCGTCGTCCGAGCTAACGATCCGATTCGCGTGGCTTATACTCGTCCTCCTCTGCAAAATCGATCGTATAGCAAATCACTACAAGGATTGCTCCGTGCAGTATCTCTTCCTCTCTAACAATCTCCAGCACGTGGTCTCACGCGTTAGTTCCTCAAACCTAAAGCAGCTCCTCGGCGACGACTGGGTCAC
This sequence comes from Schrenkiella parvula, assembly GCA_000218505.1. Lineage (NCBI taxonomy): Eukaryota > Viridiplantae > Streptophyta > Magnoliopsida > Brassicales > Brassicaceae > Schrenkiella > Schrenkiella parvula. The sequence goes on from AFAN01000195.1 coordinate 30,898, forward strand.
GAGGCATCTCGCTAAGATTAAGCAATTCGCCGACAGCTATAAGCGACTTGCGTGGGGCCCAGTGTTAGCGACCCTACCTGAGAATCGTACGGTGGAGATTTCGCCGGAGGAAGTGAAGGAGCGGTTTGAAAAATTCAGCGAGAGCTTCGAGAGAGCGTACAGTAAAAAAAACGCATGCGTCGTACCGGATACACAGCTACGAGACGAGATAAAAATATCCATCGCGAGAAAGCTGGTGCCAATTTACCGCGAGTTTTACAACACGAGAAGGTCTGTTATCTTGGCGGGAGCCGGTGGCGCGAGAAACTTGACCTCTGTTGTCCGATTTACCCCTGAAGATGTTGAAAATCATTTGTCTGATTTGTTCTCAGGAGAGGGTATTTTGGGGAATTTATCTGTCTCTTCTCCTTCGTCTATTCGCTCACGGCAATCTACATCTTAAAAAGTTATATAAAAAAAGAGTTATTAATATTTTGCCTTTTTGTACAAAGTACAATTTTTTTTTATTAATTCAAGAGGAATGAATGATGTGGACAACGACATAAAGTGGAGAAAGCTTAAATCTTGTCTGTAATGTCTAATATTGTTAAGGATTGAAATACTATACTGTATCATAATATGTACTACATTCATTTTAACAAAAAAATATGTTCTACATACATACTCTCTTATTGTATAAAGCTAAAATGTTTAAACTCAAAAGTGGATTATACACATACTTTATAAATAAATGTTTCATTTACTATAACTCTAAACAATAGGTCAGAAACTACGAAATGTTACTCAACTCTTGCATTGGAAATATCTTTATAAAAAAAATATATATATTAAGAAACAGAAAGAGTGTATTATAGTAAAAATATTATGCCTACCTACAGAAACAAACATTATACAAGTTTGTTAAATGCATCCAAAATTATTTCATAATTTTCAGAAAAACAAAAAAAAGTGTGTCCATGACGATGACACGTGAAGGGCAAGGATGAGTCAAAGGTCAACGTCACATTCTTCCCGATATTTCTCTGTTCGTTGTTTGTAACCAGAACGACGATAAACGGCCTAAATCATCAATTATCGTTGTGTAACAGATTCAAAATAAAGGTCTAGAGTTTATCTCTTCTAATGACGCCTCCCTGAATCTGGATTCAGTGGTAGTTTCTTCAAAAAGGGAACCCCCTTCACCACTTTGTTCTTGAATCCACATAGAAGGCGAGGCGTTTCATTATTTAATGTAAAAACCATTTTTTTTCTCCTTCAAAATTCCTGCAACAACAACATTTTTGATAAAGAAAACGAAGAAGAAAGATCAGGATGAGAAGCAAGAGCGGTTTCAGTTTCTTCTCTAAGATGACTTCTTCGAGGAGGAGACCTTCTCTCTCAATACCTAGGAAGAGTTTCGATTCGTCTGACACCGACCGTACGATCGATAACGCCGCCGAGATTATCGAGAAATGGAACACAGAGTATGTTTCTACGACTAAATTTTATTCTCTGTTTTGCGAGAGCAAGCGAGACGCGAAGAAGTTCGTGAAACGCGTGAAGGATTTGCAGAACGCGATGGATTTGTTGATTAGACAAGATCCGAATTCGGAGAATCTCCTTAGAGCCCAGAAACTGATGCAGATCGCTATGAAAAGGCTTCAGAGTGAGTTTCTCCAGATTCTGTCAATGAATCGTGCGCATTTGGATCCCGAATCCGTCTCCACTAGATCGCCTACCTCTGTCGTATCAAACGATGAAGACGTCTGGCACGAGTCTCGTCCTGCCGGAGATTCCATCGCCGAAGTTGAAGAGGTGTCGAAGAACTCTGTGACGGAGCTGAAATCCATCGCCGAGTGCATGATCGCCGCCGGTTACGCGAAAGAGTGTGTGAGTACTTATAAATCCATCAGAAAATCGATCGTAGACGAAGGCATTCACCGTCTTGGAGTCGAGAAAATAAGCTCGTCCAAGGCGAAAAAGATGCCATGTGAGGTTGTTGAGTTGAAGATGAAAAGCTGGATCAATGCGGTTAAGGTCTCGATGAAGACTCTCTTCAACGGCGAAAAGACTCTCTGCGATGAAGTCTTCGAATCCTCTGTTTCTCTTAGAGAGTCTTGTTTCCGAGACATCTCAAAAGAAGGAGCTCTTCTTCTGTTCGGATTCCCGGAAACTGTTGCCGTGAGAGACAAGAAAACTCCACACCCGGAGAAGATTTTTCCGTTGTTGGATATGCATTGCACGATCACCGAGAACTTACCAGCCATCGAATCGATCTTCTCGTTTCAATCAGTCTCCGCTGTTCGATCTCAAGCTCTCAACTCGCTTAACCGACTCAGTGAGTCAATTCTCTCGCATCTGAAGGATTTCGAATCTGAAATCCGAAAAGACGCGTCGAGGACAGTGGTTCCTGGAGGAGGAGTGCATCCGATGACTATCTCCGCCATGGTTCACCTCTCTCACCTCGCCGAGTACAGTAGCGCTTTCATGAGTATCCTCAGAGGATCATCTTCTTCCGCTAAATCGTTGCTTCCGAAATCTTATTTCAATGTCTCGGAATCAGATGGATCTCCGGCTTTGGAGATGAGAGTGCGATTCGCGTGGATGATTCTCATCCTCCTCTGCAAGATCGACGGCAAAGCTGAGATGTACAAGGACTTCTCGATGCAGTATCTCTTCTTAGCAAACAACCTCCAGCACGTGGCGTCACGCGCACGCTCCACGAACTTGAAGCAGCTCCTCGGCGACGATTGGATCGCCAGGCATTTCGAGAAAGTCAGGCAGTTCGCAAGAAGCTACGAGCGGCTCGCATGGGGTCCACTTGCGTCGCTGTGTCCCGCCGTTAGTACTTCGGAGGCGGTGGAGATGTCGCCGGAGGAGGCGAAGATGCAATTCGAACTGTTCAACGAGAGCTTCGAGAACACGTGCGAGTCACAGAGCGCGTGCGTCGTACCTGATCCGAAACTGCTGGACGAAATGAGGATTTCGATCGGAGGAAAGTTGTTGCCGGCTTATCGCGATTTTTACAACGCGCATAGAAATGCCGTCATGTTGGCGGGAACGGAAGGTGGATGGAATGTCCGATATACCCCTGAAGATATCGGAAACCACTTGTCGGAGTTGTTTAGCGGGAAGAGTGTTTCGGAGAAACCATACGTGTGTTCGACATCGTTCTGTCTTCTTACAGCTCCTCTCGCGACTGGACGTAAGCCGCGATCTTTGTCATGCAGACGATTTTGAAGGGGAAATAAAAATGTGTTTTTATCATATTATTTTCCCGCCTTTTTTCACCCTATAATATACTATACATGTCTCAGTTTTTTTTAAAAAACTTCTTGATGGATATGATTAAAGTGTAACGAGTTACCATTTATGAGTAACACATCATATTTACGAGGTGTAATATAGTATTACGACTATCATTGAATCAATGTCAAATTATAAATGCAAACGATCATTTATTCAATATCATATACTATAGATTATTTGTAGGTATTGGAGTCTTATAGACTAGAAGAATCAAAGTCAAGTCACATAATACGATTTGTAGAGACCGGACACACTTTTATAGAACTAATCAGCGGAAGGCGACTTGACAAAGCCGAAGAGCCACAATTTGCATAACAGAACATTTGATTTGAGTTGTTAATTGACTTACGAGTTTGACAAAACATATACTTGTCAACTTATATGACCTTATGGCGACGTTCTCTTTACAATACTTGAGTAAGTCGTAAGTGTACGCGCATTCAACAAACCCTGATGACGTGAACCTAACCGAAATAGGAGCTCAAAAAAACATGGTACGGACACCTGAAAGGAAAGAAGAGGACATCAACCTAAATCTATCATTATACATATACTCTCACGAGAGTTTGAGAATCAGAAGAGAAAAATGATTAGAGAAGGTTACCATTGCTAGACTATCTACTTTACAAGATTATTTATCTATTTATTCGCTTTCACAAAATCATAAATCGCATTCTCAACTCTCATATTTGGTAAAGTAGAATGAAAGATGATGCTTTTAAGAAAAGTCGAAGTAAAATTACCAATTGCCTTGTAATTCAAAGTGAAAAAAAAATACATCTTTCTTGTCTTGTGATCATTATCTTATTCAGTCTATAATTCTATTTTTCGGAGTTAGTAAAAGAGAATCCACCCAAACTTTATTTGTTCTATTGAAATCAGGCTTTGCATCCACAATTTGGTACTGTCTGTGGGATGTCATAAGTTCTTTTTCTAATCCCAAAACTCGAAATTAGAAATGGCAAGAGAAGATGCAAGCATCACTCCAAGAACGTCCGACCACCGCCTAGTGATCCAAATCGTCGTAGTAAGCAATAATTATGCGGTGGTCGGAAGTTGGTCGGGTGGAAGGGGAAGGTTCTGCCAGCCGGTCGACTGTTTCATATAGTTCTTGAGTTTCTCTGTTGGAGATTGGACGGTCCATTCAGAATAGTGTTGAGCCGGAGAGAACACGTGGTGCTCTTTGTCGTGGCTAAGACAAGACTTCGCACCGTTCAAGAACCAATCCCCTTCTGATCTTATGAAACCAGCTTCAGGGTTCTCTTTATCCGCAGCCTAATCACCAATCAATATAACGTTAATTGTTATTATTTATACCCAAAAAATTTGAAGAAACCATCTAATTTTTCTACCACTATGTCTACTCTTTAATTGTTTAAATAAATGGTGTATGGACTGTGGAGTGTGTAATTGGCTCTTTATTAATGGAAAATATACATTCAGGGGTAAAACTCTAAAACCGAAAATTGCTGTGTATATTTTTTAACAGCTAAGAAGTCAAAGCATTCAGCAATCGTTACCTTCTCAGTGATGTACTTAAAGACGGTCTTCTTCTCACCAGCTTCATATATGTTGCACTGAGAATATATCTGACAAAATAACATAAAAACGTAATGAAACATATAAAACCATGATGCCAAGATCGAAAATATATGTGTATATACGAATTTGTTTTTCGGTGACGGACCTGAGATTCGACGCCGGCTCCAACGGCGTAGATGGACCAGTGACGAGTGTAGTTGTTGAAGAGATGGATTTTTGCGAAGCGAACGCGAGGGTGTCGCTGACGTGTACCATCGAAGAAGCAGTGATGAATCGTAACTCTTATGCATCGGTCCGTCACGTGACTTGGGTCCGCACCAATCAACATTGTCTTGTTGTGGTTTATGAAATGGCATCTAACAATTTTACAAAAGTAATTAACACAATGGATTTAATATTCATTAACACAAGGGTGGGACAAGGATTGTTACGTAACTTTCATAACCGATCCCAAAACTGATTAAAAATTATTTTTTTTGGTAGAAAAAGAAACGACAAATATTTAAAAACTAGTGATCTTATAGATCAGAGGTTTAGAAGACATACCTTGAGACAGTAATGTCAGTGCTTTCTCGTGTGATATCAATCAAACCATCATGGTAGTTCTTGAGACTACACCGATCAATCCAAATGTTGCTTGATTTTGGTTTGATCTGAATCGCGTCTGCGTCTGGTCCAACACCACCCTCGAATTCAAGGTTACAGATTATAATGTTTTCACATTGTTTTAGCCTTAACCCTTTCCCTGTTATCTTCACCCTTTGCCCTCTTCCGTCCACCGTTTTGTGCGATGACACGCTCACAAACGAAGATAGATTGATCGTTCCCGACACATCGAACACAATCCATAACGGTTCTGGCCTCTTACAAGCCTCTCGTAACGATCCTGGACCCTCGTCTGCAAAAACACATATGATTCGTTTTGTATGAATTCTTAAGTTACAACTGTCCTAATTATGTTGAAAACACCAACTCAATATCTATTACTTTTGTGAAAATGAGCAAGCCTTTTAAATTTATGTCACAAACCTTTGATCCAATGGTAATTCCATTTCACATCAGTCATTTCAATATAACACATATGGTGATATGAATGAAGTACATGATCAGTTACCAAATTTGAACTATGCAAGTAAAATCCTTATTAACGATCCAATAAAAATAGGGATCGAATCGATCAAAAGAAAACAAAAAAAATTACTAATTTTTGATTAATTAGAATTATTTTAATTTTTGTTTGTTTCTAATAAGGAAAACATTGGTTGATCCAATAAATTAGAAAAAAATGTAAACATTAACAAATAAGTAGAGAAGTAAATAAAAACAGAAAGATCCAATAAGTCCAAGCAATGGAGGAATCATTGAAACCAATTCTCTTGAATTTACCAGCTAAAGAAGTGACGTGGCAAATCGGGCCACTGAGACCACCTACGGCGGCGCGGCCGAAGCCCTCGGCCTTTCCGGCGAGGGAGCGGAGGCAGGAGTCTACGTGGCAATAAGGTTCCACCGTCATGTGGGGAGCGGATGGTGAGGATGAAGACGGTGCGTTGGGTGTTTCGCCGGCGTGATGGGATCTGTGAAGGCCATGTAAGTTTCCCATAACTATTTATACTAATAATAAATATCGATCTTTAATTTTCGGACTGTTTCAGTTTTTGTATTTTTGGCATATAAGTTACTCTTTGTTGCAACTTGCAACTGCAACTCACCATTGATGTTAGCTTTGTTGGAGGATAATCATCTTTTGTTCTTTTTTTTTTTTCTTTTTCTCTTTTTTTGTTGTTGTTGCCGACAGTAGCTTTTTATTTTTAGATATTATTTAATATTTTGGAATTTTATTAGATATTTTAGCATAATGTATGAAATTTCATTTTTTTAGAAAAAAAATTGGCCTGAAATATTACAGTTATTATAATTTAACGTTAAAAAGGTGTGAAGTTACATTGTAACCTTACAAACAAAACATACCAAACCGGCCGGATACGATATACCACCAACTGTTGACTAACCAATTATTTTTTTTCCAACTTACAATATATCCTAAACCGGATTGAACAGAGCTACAGAGCAACATTCTAAAAAAAGGGATAACCAATCAAATGAGTTTAGATACCCGTATGTTTTGTCTTTTTGTGTGTGTAAGATGCTGACGTGGCTAATATCCCTAACTGAAGACGAAGAAGAAGAAAGAAGACAACCCAAATAACACCCAAAAAAAGGTAAGCTCTCTGCTTCTCGTACCAATAACCATAATCGGATCTCAAAACCTTGCCGTGACAGTGAAGGTACCGGTGACCAACGACGACGACGGCTCTTACGACTTCTTCTTCTTCTCCAATCGGAGAACCAGAACCGGTGGTCTCTCTATCATCTTACGATATCATGATCCCGCTTTGAAATCCCTCTGCTTTTATCTCTGAAAATGGGATCCAGAATCGAAGAAGGTACAACGATTGATAGAACAGGAAACACGTTTCCATTTTCTCATTGTCCTTTATTTTAGATTCTGACTCGAATCTATTGCGGAATTAGAAAACGTGTGAAGAGATTAGCTACACTTTTAGGTTCCTCTCGGATTCCTCTGTTTGTGAAATCGATGGATTTGTCTTTTGCGTGATAAACAAACAAACAAGCTGTAATCAATATGACTCTCGCAGAGAAGGAACTGGAGCCGGATATGGAGAAGGGGTTGGCGAGGGATCCTGTGAGTCCGGCAGGGAGTACTGTGGCGGACCTGTCGCCAACTCCAACCCCAAGGAAGACTCTGGTTCTGTCCAATTCGGGTAAGGCTTTAATGGTGTCTAATTCAAGCAAGTCCTTAGGACTTTCCAATTCCGGGAAACGGTTTGATCCAACGGGTAAAAAGAAGTACGTGAAACAAGTCACCGGCCGCCACAATGACACCGAGCTTCACCTAGCTGCTCAACGAGGAGATTTGGCTTCTGTTAAGCAGATTCTTACTGACATTGATTCTCAGATTACTGGTACCATTACAGGAGCTGATTTTGATGACGAGGTATGATGAAGCCTTTCTCTTAACGCTCAAAAATCAAAATGTATTAATTCTATTCTCTCGTGTTGGAAACTGAAAAGGTAGCACAAATAATGACATCGGTCGTAAACGAGGTGAATGAGCTGGGAGAGACACCGCTTTTTACAGCGGCAGAGAAAGGCAATATTGATGTTGTCAAAGAGCTTTTGCGTTATACCACCAAAGAATCTCTTATGCAGAAGAATCTTTCTGGATTCGACGCTTTACACATCGCTTGCAGTCAAGGCCATCGATGTAAGTCTCACTACTCAAGACATTCAAAACCTTTTTTGATTGCAATTTTCTTTCTGAACTTTGGTGAAACCACGAGCTTCTTTTATTGCAGCTATTGTGCGGTTACTGCTTGAGCATGAACCTCAATTGAGCAAAACAGTAGCTCAATCAAACGCAACTCCACTTGTGTCAGCTGCAACGCGAGGGCATTCAGAAGTCGTTGATGAATTGCTTGCTAAGGACTCAAGCTTGCTTGAGATTTCAAGATCGAATGGAAAGAACGCGCTTCACCTCGCTGCACGTCAAGGGCATGTAGATATTGTAAGAACGTTGCTCGATAAAGATCCGCAATTAGCAAGACGAACGGACAAGAAGGGACAAACGTCTTTACATATGGCTGTGAAAGGAGTTAGCTCACAAGTCGTGAGGCTACTCCTTCGAGCTGATCCGGCTATCGTCATGCTTCCTGATAAATTCGGAAACACCGTGTTGCACATCGCTACACGAAAGAAAAGAGCAGAGGTAAAATAACGAAATTGATTGTTTCATCCTCCATTTGTTATTCGCTATGATTCTTGATTCTTGTTTTGATCTGCAGATTGTGAATGAGCTGTTACAACTTCCAGATACAAACGTGAATGCGCTAACTCGAGACCATAGAACCGCGTACGACATCGCTGAAGGACTCACTCATTCAGAGGAAACACAAGAGATCAAAGACATATTATCCCGTTGTGGCGCGCTCAAAGCCAACGAACTGAACCAGCCAAGAGACGAGCTAAGAAAAACCGTAACCGAGATTAAAAAAGACGTTCACACGCAGCTGGAACAAACCCGAAAAACTAACAAAAACGTCGATGGAATTGCCAAGGAGCTAAGGAAGCTCCACAGAGCTGGAATTAACAATGCCACGAACTCTGTAACCGTCGTGGCTGTTCTCTTCGCCACGGTAGCATTTGCCGCCATTTTCACGGTTCCAGGAGGCGACGACGACCACGGAGTGGCCGTGATGGTCCATGCAACATCCTTCAAGATATTCTTTATATTCAACGCGATCGCGCTCTTCACTTCGTTAGCAGTAGTCGTCGTGCAAATCACGCTAGTAAGAGGAGAGACTAAAACAGAGAGACGTGTGGTCGAAGTAATCAATAAGCTGATGTGGCTCGCCTCTGTCTGCACCACCGTGGCATTCATTTCCTCCTCGTACATTGTGGTTGGTCGGAGAAACAGATACGCGGCGGTTGTGGTTACGGTCATAGGAACCGTGACGATGGCCGGAATTTTGAGTATAATGACTTATTACGTTGTGAAATCTAAGAGGACGAGGAAAGTAAGGAAGAAGGAGAAGAAGAAATTTGCTAGAACAGGGACGAGCTCGTGGCATCATGCGAATCCGTCGGAGACTGAATCGGAGGTGAACCCAATTTACGCTATCTAAGCGATGATGATTGATCATCCATGGAAATTCATGTTTTTTTTGTTCTTAATCTATACAAGTGTAGTTTTTTTTAACGAGGAAAAGTTGAACAATGTCTTACTTGTGACGGAAGGAAAATAGAAAACAACTGTTTATTCAAAAATGACCTAACATACCAATAAAGTAATAAGTTAAAATTTTCTTCTTCGCTGCTAGTAATTGTCTATGATCTCTTTGACAAAAAGAAATCCCTTGTAGAAGAAAAATAATTGGATTCGTTGTATTTGTTGAATATTGTATCATATTATTTGCTTGTATGATATCATTATTACTTATAACATTTGCTTACCTGCTTTTCAAACGTTGGATACATGCATGAGATGTTTGGATCCATCCTTCTACATATTTGATTCAACCAAGTCGAAACTAAACATATATATTTTTTTTTGTGAACAATTCAATAATACGCATTAAGTATGACACTAACAGAAACCGGTAGATTACAAATCTTGATCAGTCGAAACTAAACATATTTTATTTTATTTTTTCCTGTGTTTAAAACAAGAAAATATTTTTTTAAAATAAGGTCTTTTACATAACATTGTCACAGCTTGTATAATTCTTTCCCTATTGTGTCAACTCCTACATGGGACATTACATAGCAGTGACAAGTTCTAGCGCTCTTTCTTGTGTACAAAGTCATAGAAAAGGCTCACAAAAGTCCAATCATGGACTTTGTGCAGCCGCCATGTTGCTCCCTCCTGCAGCTCATTTCTGACTAATTTCTTCAGTCAACCTCTTCTACCGGTAGTTTCCAGAAGTTCCATGGGTTATAATCTTCCTGTGGATGTGTAAGCAAACACTTGAAACCATTAGTGAAATCTATATTAAATTTGCTACTAAAAGCTTATAGCTTTAGTTACCTGCTCAACAAGTGAAGTTGGAGGAAACATGTCGTTGACAAGGGTATGAAGTGATGTGTACGACTTCTTGACATCTATGCGGTGCCCTGTTGCTACCTCCCCCTGGTCCATTTTAAGCACAGAGATTCTCAGTAGATTTCAACAAATAGTCAAATCATGTATATCAGATTCCAAGAGATTTGATTACCTTTGGGTTGATTATGAATATCTTTCCCTTGGGGATTCCAAGTTTTCTGTAACTCAGCTCATCAGTATCTCTATTTCCAAATCCAGCATAGAACGGGTTGTTATCCTTTGGGAAGAGTTTTCTGATATCCTGCACATCACATTTAAAAAGTTGTTCTTATCTAAATATGTTGGGTTCAACCGTTCTCTCTTATTTCCCAGAGAACAAAAAGATAAACTTTTACCTCCAAACATGCGATCTTGAATTCGTGAGGTGCTCTTCTTATTACTGCAAAACAATAACAAAGTATATGGGAAAAAGAATAAGAGATCCATACTATCGAATTACAAATACGTTAAGATGCTACTAATGAATCTCCAAGGCATTAAGATTAACCTTCACGGTATAATGCTGGAAATAGGCCGTCAGGTGAAATGACTACAGGACCAATTGGCAGAGCTTTTCCGTCCTGCAAGCCAGAAAAAAATCCATAAGAACAGAGAGATCTCATAACAAAATGTTATAGATACCTCACATGACATCGTTTTCAGCTCCTTAGGCTTATGTTATTCACAGTGAAGTATGGATTTAAGTGCCATTTCAAAGGTAAAAAGATCTCAGTCTTACCTGCTTTAGATTAAGTAAGAAACTTCTTGTTAGATATGCCTGAACAATGGCACGAGCGCTCAGAAACAGCAGCTGATATCCATTCTCCTGAAAAATGCAAAGCAATCAGAAGCATAAGAAAGATCCATAATTACAGGGCGCATATTTTAAAGTATCCAAACTGTTGCTCAAGAAAAGAAACAAACACTTGAACAAATTGTATCTTATATATAAGCAGTAGTGGATTACATGTTTTCCCAGTTTAAAGAAGCTTGAATGTTACCTTTATGGCAGAAAAAAGCTTGGCCACACCAGACTGTGTCCAGTCTTTTCCAACCAAAGGCATGAACTGACCTAACACATCAGATCTGCAAAACACAGCAACAAAAGGATCATCAAACTGGAATAAATTTAGATATGATAATTCTAATATGAAAAATAATTAGCTGCAAAAAGAATCCAAAACTGTACTTAGTTATAGTTCCATCAACATCTGAAATTACAATCTTGGTGTCCCATCTCCACCGGTAAATATGTGCATCAACCTAATAAAAAACCAAAGTTAGAAAAAAATTTCCTGGTGTGCATTCAAATTTTCAAACATGCTACCATCAACAAACCTGTTGTTTTCCAAGAACTCTCGTGGAGAAACTAAAAGTTATCATGTTCTGACCATCTTTCAGATTCAGAGATGCGATCTGTTCGTTGGTAGGGACATTGGTTCTCACAAGTTGTCTACGCGGAGACTCATGGCGAGTCTCTGTGGTTGATTGGGCTTCCGGTGATTTCTGTAAGCCAGGTTCAGAATCAACAAACAGATCTTCTTCGCCCGAGGAGTTACTACCTGTATGCTCGATTGTTTTAACCCTTCTAAAAGGAATAGGCCAGAGTCTCCATCTCCTTCCAGAT
>AFAN01000196.1:0-42726 GCA_000218505.1 Schrenkiella parvula
AAATTGATTCTATATGTTTATTCTATATGTTTTGCTTGCTGGCGAATAGAGCGACGATTAAGCATACATTAAAAACAAGAGAATAATTTTTTCAGGCTACCTAAAAATATACATACAGTATATGTTTCCAAGTTATTTCAAAATGGAGTAAAATAAAATAATTAGAATTTAGATGCCTAACACGTGTACTGTTTGAAAATCACAAAGGCATCTTAAGGCCTCCCTAGATTTTGTGTTCATCACGATTCACAAGAGTTTAGGCAACGTATCAACTGTATGAATCACATATCAAAATCACTGTTTAAAGTGGTCCCTAATCCTGATTAGTGTCCCAATGTCCCCACTTATTCTGAATTAAGTACATTTTTAATCAGTTGTGTGCGCGTGTCACTGTGGTGCCGCTACAAACATTTTTGGATTAATGTTTAACTTCATATTTACTAATCTCGGTTTTGCTAAAGATACTGCTAAGTAATTATCAATTGAAGGATAGTACTTAGGAACATTATAAAAAAAAGGGGTGGGAGAGCAAGTTGAAGTAAAAGACAAAGTTTCATGGAGACCAAGAAAATGTTTGCTAATCCAATGATATTAATTCATTCAGTAACATGCAATTCTATTTGACTTTGACTATCTTTTTATCTTATTTTATTTACATATCCTGTGATCAAGTAGAAAACCTGTTTTTGACCGATCCATATACTGTGAGTGGGATGAGTTCATAGCCATACATTGCAAACATATACATTATCAAATATTTCGATCCCAAACGAAATGAGAGTCTTAAGTCCATTAGAGAGAGGCGCACCAGCTTTTTAATCATGAGATAAATCTGTCTGAACATATGACCAAATGTTCAACCAAGTGCCACAGCCTCGTTGAAGCCTTAAGAATATGTGCTTCTTAACCATTCGACTATCATAATGTAGTTTATAATACCTAAGATTTAACTTATCACAAAAATCTTACCGTGTACTTATAAATATAAATTTTCGGATTATAACTAATAGTAGAAGAACCCATCCAAAACACCTTAAAACGAAGACAATGTGAATCTCTTGGATTTGTTGCTTTATCTGGTACGTGATTCTTGTCTAGTAGATACACATATAAACACCATATTTTAATAATTTATTTAATCAAATTTTGTTACTCTATATGGCTTTGATTGGTAAACATGTATGGTTGCAGAATTACCAAAAATAAAACTAAGTTGCATAATGAAAAAAAAATTACAGAATACAATTATCAAAACGACTGAATAAATTTTACTGAAATAAAAATTATAATATAAAATACTAATATAAACATAAGTTTAAATAATTGTTCAATACATTTGGATTTTTTCTCCTATATATTTTTCAAAATAATTCTAAAAATATATTAAAAGATAATTAAAAAGAGTTGACTTAATTGTAATCTCATTAGGAAAGTACTTAATTGTTCTGAAAAAGTCATTAATATTCATGTGTATGATTTATTTGATTAGTTAGTTATAACATATTAGTTATAACTATAAACTGTAATTGAGACAATCAGTTTTGTTGTTTTAGTAATAAATTATATTAGTTAAAGTTATGTTGCTGAGATCAAATTGTTGTAAATTAATTAGATGTGATTTTGTTAAAAGTTAATTTTTGTTTTTTGATACTGGGTAAGAGAAAAAAAATTATCCATTAAACTGGTAAATACATGCTTATTGATGAAATGTAATATAAATTCCACAATCTTTTTGTAATTTGTAAAATCCTGTGAAATCAATTGTCAAAAAAAAAAAATACCTTTGAAATCACGTAAGAAAAAAAAACGTTAACAATCAGAACCGAGTACAGAGGCCTTTGAAAGTCAACCCGACCTCTTTGGGTAAAGGGACAGAAGATTGCCAAAGCAGCCTCTCTTGTCAGACACGTGTACATTCTCTTTTTCCTCATATGACGTGGCAATTTTTTATTGGATGATTGAAGGCAGTTGAGAGTGGTGTGATGGCGGGGCCCACTATAGTTTCCTTTATATGCGAAAAAGAGCGAAAGTGCTCTTTATAATTCTCACTGTCCATCTGTCTACTGTCTACTGTATTCAATACCGTACCGATACGTCTACATGTATATTTTAGATTTCATAAACAGAAAATGTCAACAACAAATAACTCAGTAATTAATTTTTATTCGACGTCAACAATTTAAACTTCGTTAAAGTTTCAACAGCGACTAGCTAGTAATGAATATATATATATACATATATTCGATATATGGTTTAAAGCATTTTCTTTTTATGTAAGTGAGTACAAGATTTTATAAATATAGGACACTTGCCCTAAAAAATTATAAAAACACTTGGCCTCATGCATAGAAGGGTTATGGGGACATCGCACGAGCTCTTTCAGTGGAATTTCGCTCTTTCTTTCTGACTCTTTTCCTTTAGATTTTTTATGCACTCTTTCAAAAGAACTTTACCACTTTGCAATTTTAAAATATTTTTCCCCATATTATCCAACACTATTGTGGATACACATAATTGATAATCAATAATACATTGCATAGTAGACATGTCTAAACTTGGATTTAACCTGCTTGTCGTTATTTTATATTGTTTGACGTTTGGTTTGTATGTTACGAGCTACGACACTGAACTGACACCGATTTAATCGTCTAGGTTAAATGCATTGTTCTTAGCTACAATAAATATATATAGAATTCGAAAACCACCACTGGTTCGAAAAAACATGTAGTCAGGGGCTGCTGTAGAGTAGTGGTAGGGTGTGCATATACTTCTTATGGGTTTTTTAATCACTTCCACTTGAGTTTCGGTCGGGACGTTTCATCTGTGACATAAGTGAATTTTTCTGCTTCGCAATTCAAAAATTTCTTAGTCTCTACCGATAGAAAAGGTTCTTATTTTTGATAAGTATGATTATCTTTTATATCTACTTTTTTGCATGTGCCCATATTAACAGTGAAATAGGAATGTACCCAATTATGTAAACTAGACACAAGTTTATAAGTAATTAACAAGATTCAGGACAAGCCTCTCGGTGTCATTGTAGTAACCATTCAATGTTACGCATTTCTAGGATTCAATTTCTTTTCTCGTGCTTAAAACTTCGACTAGTGAGACAGATCGAAATTTAGTCTAACTTCTATATATCGTCAAGGTTGCTCCACGGTGTATGAGCCGAGATCAAAGCCGTGACGTTCTCTCCAATACACGACTTTATAATTAATTAAGTTTTTTAGGTTAATTTTTTTGTTAAAAGTTAATGTGGTTAATCTGTGGGCCATAGTAAAATGTAGAAGAATGTTGGTGGACTCGTTGGTTACGTGGGGATATGTGCTTTAATATGAGTTTATGAGTTGTATAAAGAAGCAACAGTGAGATAACTTCTGAACACAAGATTACAAGAAACAGTTTCAAAGTTCTTTTTTTTCTTTTCTTAAAATTCTCTCTTTTAAGTAGTCAAATTTTGGAACTTGAACACCATCAAATTCATCAATCTCACTCCAACTTGTCTAAAAATCTCTTCCCTTTTATCTCTATAATAACCAATCTCAATTCACAAATAACTCGAGTTCATACATATATAATATACATTTAATCTCTCGGTTATAGAAGATCGTTACAAAAAAAAAGCATGAAGGTTAGTTAATTAAGTGATCCTTTGCGTTTATTATATGATCATATATAAACATGATATAGGTTTCATTGATTTGATTTGATCTGATCATATCGTTTCTGAATTGTTTTTTTTTCTTATTTTTTTCTTGTTGTATTCAGTTATTCGGGTGGATGCAGAACAAGCTAAATGCGAAACAGGGGAATCATAACAGAATAAGCACTTCCTCTGCTTCTTTTCGTAAGTTTTTACTTTCATAAAATCTTAACTTCAGGATTCTGTTGTCTGCTAGGGATACGTGCAAGCAATGCCCCAAGATTCTTGTCTCTTTTGAATTTCCTGTCGTAAATCTTGTTTTTGGACCTCATTTTGACATGATTCTTGTCTTTGATTCTTCGTATTTGATTGGTCCTCTGAATTTTGTTTGCTGTCTTATATCTTGGTTTCAGATCATGTGAAGCAAGAGCCAAGAGAGGAGTTCAGCGACTGGCCTCATGCGCTTCTCGCCATTGGGACTTTTGGTACAACAAGTAACGGTGTGAGCGAAAACGAGAGCAAGAATGTTCATGAAGAGATCGAAGCAGAGAAGAATTCTATCTCGCCATCCGAGAAAGAAGAAAAGCCTCCTTCCTCCGATGATATTGAGGATTTTACTCCCGAGGAGGTTGGGAAGTTGCAGAAGGAGTTGATAAAGCTTTTGTCAAGAACTAAGAAAAGGAAGTCTGATGTCAATAGAGAGCTCTTGAAAAATCTGCCTTTGGATAGATTCTTGAATTGTCCATCGAGTCTAGAGGTCGAGAGGCGAATCAGCAATGCGCTCTGTGCTGTTGTAGATTCATCTGAGGAGAATAAGGAGGAAGACATGGAGCGAACGATTAACGTTATTCTAGGTAGATGCAAAGAGATATCTATAGAAAGTAAAAGGAATAAGAAGAAGACAGACATAAGCAAGACGTCTGTCTCATATCTTTTCAAGAAGATCTTTCTCTGCGCAGATGGATTTTCTACATCCCCAAGCCCTAGCTTGAGAGACACGCTTCAAGAATCGAGAATGGAAAAGGTAAACAACAGAGTACACACAAATTTAATTCACAGATTTGATCTTTTGTTTAATCTCAATCTCTGAACAAAATCAACTGCAGTTGTTGAAGATGATGCTACATAAGAAGATTAATGCTCAAGCCTCCTCCAAACCAACATCATCGACAACAAAGAGATACTTGCAAGATAAGAAGCAGCTCTCTTTGAAGGGTGAAGTAGAAGAAGAAACCAACGACAGAAGAAGTAGTAGCGACGGACATAAATGGGTCAAAACAGATTCTGACTGTAAGTTTTCATCGGATCCTCATTGATTTTAGTAAAAATTCAAAAATAAACAAGAGCTGATTTGGTCTTCTTTTGATTACAGTCATAGTTCTTGAGATCTGATCCAACCTTCGTCCTTCAAGCTCTTGCAAGAATCTATTCAGAGTACAGGTAATTACGACATAACAAGAGAATCTCTTAAGCTCCTATGTTTCTCTCTCGAAAAACTTATGTGAGATACTTTGTTTTATCGTTTATGCAGATTCAAACTCTTCTCGAGAAAAATTCAAAAGATATAATAAAACGAGTCTCCTTTATGAGGAAATTTTTGGTGCATCTGAACATGTATGTATACCTTCTTGTTTTTTGCATGATTTGGTCTGTGGGCGTTTGGGTTCATAGAACCAAACATGTTATTGAAACATACAAACATGTGTATCAGAATGCATGTATACATACATGTGTGTATGTGATCATTTGTGTGATTTTAAGGTGGGTAACCTAACTTACAAAGATTTATATTTCTTCTTCACTATTTGTGCATTGTAAGAGACAAATCAAATCTTGAACTGAATAATACTTCTTCTAGTTTCTCCTTCGTCTTCTATATATCGTATAAACAACATGTCAGAGGTTCCAAAAAAGAAAAAAAAAGATTCTTCTCTTAGGATAAGAAAAAACCATAATCTCTGAACAATCTTGTCTGTCTGTTGGATTAGTTAGCAAGTGCTTTCAAATAATACAAGGAATTATGAGATTATTCTCCCAATTTCTTACTCATACACCACTATTAGCTACAAGTAACATACCACTAGTTAAGTATTTAATATTTTTTTAAAATTCATATAGTTAACTATCTAACATAAAGTCTATCAGTTAGAGTCTTGGCCCAATTGGTTTACCTGATAGTCAGCAATGCAAGCGACTATCCCCTGGCACTAGTTGAAAGGCGTTAAATTCGGATCAGGCAGTGTGGTAACTAGTTCACTCTATAGTATTTCGGTGCGTTTTTACCGGGGCCAATCGGATCAGCCGATAAAATATATAAAAAAAAAACATTGGGGTATAGTTATTTTCTTACTTGAGATTTTTCTCCAAAGCTTTAAAAGTCGAAATTTTGACTAGTAACATGTAATAACAGTTAGTTATGGGTGGTTACTATACGGCCCAAAGTCAGAAATCCCATTTTTCCGAGTAACATAAAAATGCATTACGGGTAATACTTCATTTACATTTCTGATCTGTAGATTGTGAGTGGTACAGTAAGCACTTAGAAGTTTTGTTAGGATGATGAATCAACTTGTTCTTCACTTCACTCAAGATGGGATGATTAAGATTGCTGATCGATTCGATTGTTCACTGATTGTCATAGAGATTTTTCACTTTTTGAGGTTGAATCTATACAAATTTGTTTCCTGATTCTGATTTCTTTCAGATTTTGTTTACACCAAACTGTTGTCACTGTTTGACTCGTGACTTTGCTTCAATTACTGAACATGAAGTACACATTCAATACTATCTTGTAAGGGGAGGAAGCAAGTGAAAGGAGCTTTCTTTTGGCTATATCAATACATTGTTTGCTTCACTTCGAACGTACATAAAGGAAAAATTTCATCTTGAGTTACAGAATCTTGTAATATCATATCTAAGGTAAAGGGCTATTTGATCCTTGATGTAGAGTTGCTTCCTGTATACGATCAACTAAGTCTTTAGAGACACCATAGAAACTGTATCCCAAGAGTTTAACTTGATTGCACAATCAAGAGCTTTTACTTCTAAGTAAAAAAGGCTTTAAAAGATTTGAATACTTTTTTTTTCATGCAACGACCAGCCTGTACCTTAAGTCCGATTCAGCAATTGCTGGTTCGATTCGATTTATTGGATCGGTTTGCTCCAGCCCGAATTGATTTAGTCACATCAACAACACAATTTTATATACTTTTCATATGAAAAATGAACCTTAAATACATATTATAATACAAAATCGGAAAATCTGGAAACAAAATCTGAGAAATTTACAGGAAATTGAAGTTCCTTATTTGTTCTGTCTTTTTCAAAAAAAAAGAAAAAATTAATTTGATTTTCCCGAACACGTTTTGCTAACGAGTCGTAGTTGTGAAGCAACTGCCTAGTGATTATTATTGCATCCGTGAAAGGGGTAGTTCGGTCATTTAGATAAAGCTTATTAGGTGGATCAAAAGAGGAAGGAAGTGGGAAAAACGCGATTCACACAATACTGTTGAAATTGCGCAACGTGTCGTAATCTTAACGGATGACTCTATTTAAATCACCACGTGTTTTAAAATTTCTGTCGGGTGTGTTCTTTTGAAAATTATTTTCACACGAAACTTCTTCGTAGGGGTCAAGGGATAGGACCCACACACTGTTCAATTCGAATTGCCGTTAAAAGTTAGCTGACGCGAGGACATGTTCTCATTCGCCATTAAGCCCATGAATGTGAGTTTTAACTACGATGATGCCACCACGAGAAACTGCAGAGCGAGGTCTTGCGGAAGGGCAATTTTGTAGATATGAGCACCTTTGGGGCCCTTTAAGAATTTGTAACAGATTGACTAACGACGTCTACTAACGTTTGTCGTCGGTTCTTAATTCTTTATTGTTTTATCTTTACGCGTAAGGAAAACGTGCGGGAAATTCTAACCGAAGATGACAAAAAAATTGGTTTGGTTCAAAGTTTAAAATCTGACCGTCCATAAATAGATAAACTGTATCTAACTAAAGAAAAAAAGAAAGAATTGTGAGCATATTTTTATGATAAGATAAGTGACAGATTTGTTATACCAAACTCAGAAAACAATAAATAATTAATGATGACATTAACTTAATTGTTGTTAATCATATACTATGAAAATTCCTTTCTTTCACATGAGAGATAATTCTTTTTTCTATTAATGATGAATTATGCCAAACAACTGTATTTTTATTTATCAATCAAAAATGGAAATATCACAAAGTAATATAAATATTTTTTTTAAAACATTTTTTGTTATATTGAGTATTAAATTTAATTTGGTGATTAAATACTGAAAGTAAAGCAAAAATAAAAATAAAAAGGAACTCTTTTTATTTTTGAATTGTGTTTTTTTGGAAAATATGACATTTTAATGCCGAACTTTCAAAATTCAGCTATTTTAATCCCGACCTTTAGTTTGGTTCGTTTTGATGTTAAATGAAATTGTTGACCAACATTTAAATCCCCAACTTTTCTTTGACTGAACCAAATTAGGCATGACGTTAAATGACTAAACGGACAGATTAAACACCGTTAAGGCGACGTTTAATTAACTGTTAAAACGAAAACGATGCTGTTTCTCTCTTCTCCCTCAACAACTAAGTCTCGAAAATCCCCGAATCAAACCAATTTTTCAATTCTGAAATCCCTAAATCAAACCCTATTGGACATCCCTTTCTCCCTTTTGCATTTTCTTCTCTTTCTCAATCTTTGATGGGTTCCTCTTCTGAACAATCTTTATCCCTAAATCGAACCCCATTGAAAATACTAAGTAAACAAAAACAGGAAAACATGAATCCATCAAAGATTAAGAAAGATGGTTCAGAAGAGGAACCCATCAATGATTGAGAAAGAGAAGAGAAAACAGAAGGGAGAAGAGGATGTTCAATGGGGTTCGATTTAGGGATTTCACAATTGAAAAATTAATTTGATTTAGGAATTTTCGAGACTTAGTTGTTGAAGGAGAAGAGAGAAACAACGTCGTTTACGTTTTAACAGTTAATTAAACATCCGCTTAACGATGTTTAATCTGTCAATTTAGTCATTTAACGTCGTGCCTAATTTGGTTCAGTCAAATAAAAGTTGGGGATTTAAATGTCGGTCAACAATTTTATTTAACATTAAAACGAACCAAACTAAAGATCAGGATTAAAATGGCTGAATTTTGAAAGTTCAGCATTAAAATGTCATATTTTTTTGTTTCAAAGTTATTGGAGGCTATTAAAGCCACAGAAAACTTCTTGGGTGGTGAATGAGTTTATAAAACACATGAGCGAGCTCGACACATTCTCTCTTGTACTTTTCCATTTTTACGCGCAATCCACGCACAAAAAGTCATAATAAGAGAAGAAGAAGATAAACAATACATATCTCTGGAGAATTTATCCTAATCACTTGCAAGAAATATGTGGAGAACTGAAAATGCTAAGGCACAACCGGTGGAGAAGTCCAATTTTACCCGGAGATGTAGTTTGCTCAGCCGTTACTTGAAGGAGAAGGGTAGTTTCGGGAATATAGATCTTGGATTGGTCCGAAAGCCCGGTTTCGATCTCGGGTTGCCCGGAAATTCCGACCCACCAGGTACTTTTTATATCTTCTTCCCTCTTTCACGGCCGCCACTCGCAGATTAATGAAGATAGGTAACCAAAGAACCAAACAAAAAAGACAAGTTTTGATTTAGAAATAGATTGAAATACGGTTCATGAATCTCAAACAACACTGTTGTATCTCCCGGAAACGAAAAGTTCTGTTTTTAATAAGATTAGTTCGTTGATTCGAATAAAGCTGAGTTTTTTTTTGTTTGTTATTCTCTTTATTTCAGGGAAACAAAATGCGATGCATAAGGCAGATTCGGAAATTAAAGCCCTCGACGTCTTTCAGAAGGTTTCAAAAGGCGAACCCTCTACCTCATCTGGAGGCAAAGCCAACCTCAGGTTTATTATTATTATATGTACTCAATGTTGCTTTTATCATATTATTGGAGATTAGAGTTTATAAAAAGTTTTTTTCTGAAATCGTTTTTTTTTTGGTTTACAGTGAATCATCAGAGCCAGAAAGTTCCCAGCTGACCATATTCTTCGGAGGAGAAGTTTTAGTTTACAATGAGTTCCCTGCAGACAAAGCTAAAGAGATAATGGAAGTAGCAAAACAAGCCAAGCCTGTGACCGAGGTTAACATTAAGACACAAACCAATGTCGAAAACAACAACATGACCGTTCTTCCTGATCTCAACGAGCCCACAAATTCTGCGGATATCAATCAACAGCAACAACAACAGAATCAGCTCGTGGAACGTATAGCACGTAGAGCTTCGCTTCATCGATTCTTTGCTAAACGGAAAGACAGGTAAATGTTAATTTAACTACACTTTCTAACGTTTTTTCTTCGATTATGTCCTAATTAGTGTTCCAATCAGTGTATAGCTAGTTCAAAAGATTAATGATTCTTTAAACGTACGCCCTCAGTGATCCTAGTATAGATACTCACCAGCTCGCGAGATTTACATTTTTAGTTTTTCCATCACAGAGCTGTGGCTAGAGCTCCATACCAAGTTAACCAAAACGGGGGTCATCGTCATTATCCTCCCACGCCAGAGACTGTACCCGGTCAGCCGCTAGATCCGGAACATTCGTCAAAACGACCGGACAATGATGTTCCTCGAACGGTGTCCCATCGTAAACCAGAAGCTGATAAAGATATTTCCATGGAAATTGAAGAAGAAGGCCAATGTTCGAAAGATCTCGAACTTAGGCTATAGTAAAGGTTGCTCAATATTTGTTAGGAATTGAGTTTTTAGATTAGCGTTTTGATCCTCTGATTTATTTAAGTGATTTTTTTTTTTTGCTTTGCACTAAAGTATGTAATCATAATCTAACTTGAATATTTATAAACGCAATAGTAAAACTTAGGTGAGAACTCATAAGTTATATAGTATACTTGGGATTACAAAACCAGTTATTACCAGGAAGTTACACCAAAAAGAGAATTCTATTTTTTCTCTTCAAAACCTTCTAACTTCCTATTTTCAATTACTTCGTCCAATTCGTATAATCAATTTTCCGATCATGCTGTGATCACTGATTAACAGTAAACTAAGAAAGGGATTTTATATTTTTATTTAGCACCAAGTTGGTTCGTATTTCCTTTTCAACTTTACAAGTTTTTCATAATTTTTTATTCTTTATTTATTTGCTTTATTTATTTTTGTTTTGTTTTTTCTCTTCTATAAACAGTATTTTGTCTCGATTTCCCGCCCCTAATACTGCTCTATAAACTATAGAAACATGCTCGAAAATCCACACATTTTCTTAGGGAACATCCCCCTAATTCATCAGTTCCATGTTTAACTGTAGTGAAAACATATCAATTCACAGTTAACGAGCATGTCGCTAGTCTAAAAAAAATCGTAGTTTTTTCTTCAGTTATCAAATATTCATATGATTGAGATGATATAAAACACAGAGAGACTTAAAACCTTTGTAACTAATAACTGTATTACAGATTTAGGAATCTGAGTGCAAACGTAACGAGGGTAAATTAAATAAGGGTGAGTGATCAAGTGAATTAGATGCTTTTTTTTCTATTTTTTAGGGTTTAATATGAATAAAACAAAGTGTTGGGTCTATCTCTAGTTTGTAGTAAAATAAGGGGTCTTTTTGTGATTAGTTGTCAGGTTTCATTTCATTGAAGGCGTGTCTGCTTTCGATAGTGATTTGGAACTGAGCCATCATTTAACGTGCTGATATCTTATTGGCTGTAAGTTTTAAATTTTCTTACAGCCTGTGACTTTAGCTAATTTATGTAAGCTATTAAATAATAAATCAATTCAATAAATTCGTTTGAGCCACTCGATTGCTTCCTTCGCTTTCTATCAAGAGACTTCCTTTTCTCTTGTTCTTCGTTTTTTTTCTTTTCTTCTCGGAAACCAAAAAAAAAACACTTTCGAACCCTAAAATACAGAGCACGGTCTCAATTTCATTTCCTGGAAAAAAAGAAAAGTTAATCAAAGACAATAATTTTGTCCCGAGATAATGCAGAGATTGAAGCAGCAGCAGCAGCAACAAGTGATGATTCAGCAAGCTCTTATGCAGCAACAGTCTCTCTACCATCCCGGACTCCTCGCCGCGCCTCAGGTTTCTGCTCGCTCTCTCTTTCATTTCAATGGTCGATTTCGTGTCGATTTGTTTTTTGTAGGGCATTCTCAAAGGTCCGATATTGCTGGTGTTTTATATATATACCTTTTGTTCTATAAGGACCGGAGTTAGAACTCTCGATTTCTGGTTTCATTTTTGTGGTTCTCAGATTTCTCTCAAAGTTTTTCTCTTGGATTTAAATTTGATTGACGATGCTTGTTTCTCTTTTGTTTATCTGATTGGTTAAACGATGAAAGTTTTGAAATTTATGGGATTGTCACTACCAGGCGTGCTTCTCGTTATACGCAAAGCTTGTGTGTGACTATTCGGTAAACTAGTTTAAGTGATTGTCTTAGTTCTTTGATCTTTGTTTCAACAACTCCATAAAAAAGTCAGTCATAGCTTAGTAGCCGAGGCATTCTGAAGTGTGATATTGACAAGCGTGATTTAGGAAGCAAGTTTTTTCCTTTATTTCTTTCTTTTTCATTTTCTTTCGTTTCCCTTTTCTCCTTTTTGCAGATAGAACCCATCCCAAGTGGAAATCTTCCCCCTGGTTTTGATCCAAGTACTTGCCGCAGTGTGTGAGTGTTAGGATTTTTCTTTTTTTTATATATTTTTGTTCACTTTTATTTATGTTTGTTTTTTTTGGCTTAATATTGTCTCAGTAGTGAGCTCAAAGTTTCCAGTTTGTGAGTCTATATATATATTGTTAATACCTGTGCATTGAGTGAATACTTTTGTCAAAAGTGTTGGTTGCACACGCTTTCTCTGAATTTTTTCTTCTAATGTGGGAAAAATTGATTCTTCGTTGTTCTTATCCCCTCGTTGAATAAAACGTTTGCTAAAAGTGTTGGTTATGTGCTGTTTTCTTTTTGTTCCTTGTTTAGGTTTCTTAGTTTGTCTACCCTTGTGAAATTGCAGGTACGTTGGAAACATCCATATTCAGGTGACGGAACCTCTGCTCCAAGAGGTTTTTGCTAGTACTGGTCCTGTAGAAAGCTGTAAACTTATCAGGAAGGAAAAGGTTAGTGTCTGTGCTGCTCTCTTATGATACTCGACTTACGGTATTAGGATGCTATGTTTCACTACGAGGAACCTTTTTTTTGGGTATTGGCCATGGTTGGTATATGTTCTGATCTTTTGGTTTTGATTTGAAAACGAGCAGTCTTCTTATGGTTTTGTCCACTACTTTGATCGACGATCGGCTGGTCTGGCAATTCTCTCTCTCAATGGAAGGCATTTGTAAGTTTATTACTAGATCATTAAATCTGTGATAAATTCAGCACGAGGAAGATACTCTGTTTTGAAAGGTTGGATTAGATTACATTGATTTGATGTATTTGCAGGTTTGGGCAACCTATCAAGGTTAACTGGGCTTATGCTAGTGGCCAGAGAGAGGATACATCAGGTTGGTTCATACTTTATGCTAGACATTCTTCTAAAATTAGGGCTTTAGGTATTCTAGCCGGTAAGATGAACACGGTTGCAATCTTTCATTTGCAGCTCACTTCAACATATTTGTCGGGGATTTGAGCCCGGAGGTTACTGATGCAATGCTGTTTAATTGCTTTTCTGTCTACCCGAGTTGCTCGTAAGTTTTTCAGTTGCATACTGCTGATGCCGTCTGAACATCTTGTAATGGAAGTGAAAGAAAGTTTAAGATTTGCGTTCTGAATTTGCTGTTGTGTGTAGGGATGCAAGGGTTATGTGGGATCAGAAAACTGGGCGTTCAAGAGGATTTGGATTTGTTTCATTCCGAAACCAGCAGGTACTAGAATTTCTTCTTTCAGTCCTAATCTTTGAACTGGTTTTACCTTAGCCATTTATCCATAGCTGCCAATCTTATTTCCTTTGTGCAGGATGCCCAGACTGCAATAGATGAAATAGGCGGTGAGTATGGCAATTCTTTGTAATTGGTGATCTGCAAATTTTCTTACAATGATAGATGATGTTAGAACTGGGAAGCTTTTTTTCTTACAACTAGTGAAGATACCGTAATTTGAATATGAGGTTGTATATCTTTTTGTTTGTCACATTTAACCGCATGGAGTTGAGTGTATGATGAAGTATGTCTCACCTGATTAAGACTATGCATATAGAGATCTATATCTGTGTTATTTACCTTTTTATTGGCTTATGATTGATGAGAGTGTCTTTTTTGCTTTGCAGGGAAATGGCTTGGTACCAGGCAGATTCGCTGCAACTGGGCAACAAAGGGAGCCACTTCTGGTGAGGATAAGCTGAGCTCTGATTCCAAAAGTGTTGTGGAACTTACCAGTGGTGTCTCGGGTATGTTTTGAGATGGAACCCTACTCAGAAATTAGAGAATTAAGTGGAATCAGAGGAAAGCCTCTAATGATGTGAAATTTTATACCTCTTGATTCTTCAACATTGGCTTATGTGTTCCTGCAGAGGATGGTAAAGACACAAGTAGCGGTGATGCTCCTGAGATTAATGCTCACTACACAACTGTTTACGTTGGGAATCTTGGTCCAGAGGTAAGGAAAATGACATTGTGGTTATAGGGATTCTATTGGCCTAACCCAACCGTCACTTATATCAAACTAATGTATACTATAAATTTATTTGATTTTCCAGGTTTCCCAGGTGGATCTTCACCGCCACTTCCATTCTCTTGGTGCTGGTGTCATCGAGGAGGTCCGTGTTCAAAGAGACAAAGGTTTTGGATTTGTGAGATACTCTACTCATGCAGAGGCCGCCCTCGCTATCCAGATAGGAAATACACATTCCTATCTCGGTGGCAGGCAAATGAAGGTAAAAAACTTGTTATTTAGGACTCAAGCATTCTTCGGTTTGGAAATGCTAAAACAATCTATGTTTTATTGTCCCCACAGTGTTCTTGGGGAAGCAAGCCAACTCCACCAGGAACAGTATCAAACCCGCTTCCTCCACCAGGTCCGGCGCCAATCCCGGGATTCTCAGCCAGCGATCTCTTGGCTTACGAGAGGCAACTAGCGATGAGCAAGATGGCAGGAATGAATCCGCTGATGCATCACCCGCAGGGACAACACGCTCTCAAGCAAGCTGCAATGGGAGCCACTGGTTCAAGCCAGGCCATCTATGACGGTGGTTTCCAGAACGCGCAGCAGCTCATGTATTACCAGTGAGTTCTTCCTTGAAGCCGTGATTCGAGTGAAGTAGTTTTTTTTTATCTTTTTTCTATCTTTATGTAACGCCTTTATTATCTCTTTTTCTTTTCTTCTAACTTACGTGCTTGTTATAATGTTATCATGTAGCTGTGGGTTTGTGGTTTGTTTCAGGTTTATTTACATTTTTTTCTTCTTTTGTTGAACTACGATTTGCGTTTTCGCACATCTTCAACTTCTTTTCTTTCGTAACACTGATGTAAGTCATTTCTTGTAAACGTGTTCTTATATCTCAATTATAGTAGACCTTATCACCGTAAACCGATCGTCGTGTTTAAGAAGTATGTATTCGACTTTGGTCTAATTTAGAATCTTATTTTAGTTTGAAGTTTTCTCTCCCTTTTAAGATGTCCGCAAAAATAAAAACATTTAACATTAAAATTTATTTTATTAAATCAATTAATTCACATAGTTCAATATTACTATTTTTCACTAACGATCAATAACCCATAAAAAAACTCTGATACAAAAAACTATAAAATATAGAAAAAATAGCACAAATTATTAAAAATAAAAAATGAAATAAATTTTCGATGAATACTAAATTAGATGATTCAACCTTCAGAGTTAATATAACAAAAAGTATTTTATAAAAGAGTGAATATATGATTATATCCGTTTTTAGATAAAAAAATTATTATGTAAAAAAAGTATTTAAATTAAAAACTATACTTTTTGAGTTTCAGAAATAGCGAAAATATATTCTATATATTTCAAAAAACAAAAAAATGAAATATTTTTAAGAAAAAAGAAATTAAGAATGTTATTTGAAATAACAGATTTCTAAAATTTATTTGTAATAGTAATGCAAGAGTGTAGAATTTTTTTAAGTGAAAATAAGATAAAATAGTTATGGAATATATGTTTTAAAATTTAGACTATCTTTGCAATATGTTGTATTTATAATTAAAATTGTAGATAACATAATAAGTTTAAACTATGTTAATTTTTTAATAAATCATGTCATCTAAAAACAATGTGGTGATGATATGTAAACAAATTTAAAAAATCATTTCTCAAATAATTTTTTAAAAATGACATAAACAAAACATAAACACTAAGTTTTTAGTGGGCAAATTACCTTGAATTCAGTAGTTACTTAAACAAAAAGAAACAAACCAACCTAAGCACATTTAACGAGATGTTTGTGTTACATTTAGAATTTTAGGAGCAGACGCATCTGCCATGAATGCAGTCGTAGCTCAACTTCATTTGATCCATGAAACAGTAAACCAAACAATATTCAAATACAGAACAACGTGGACTCCATATGGTTGATTCAGTGCTCTCTGAGATATTATTGTCGCCTGATTCCTTCGAACTTCTCACTGCTTCCACCTTCTTATCTCCCCACAACATACCTATTTTTTAAAAAAATTTAAAAACAAATATTCAGAAGATAGCAAATTAGAAATTGCAATATATTGTGTGCATGGAAACCAAAAAACTCACATGAGCCAAGAAGAACTAGAATCGCAAAAAACACTACATTAGACGTCATGCTTTTCATTATATCCTCGGAGCTGCTTTGCTATTTGATTTTGCTTTGATACTATCTTATGTTTATGCATGCCTCTCTGAATCTATATTTATAATCCTAAGGGATCTCACATTTTTTTCGGATATTTTAGTTTCTTCTTCTGTATCGAGAAATCTAGTCAATGTACTAATACAATGTTTTTGGATACATATTACCTTTTAACTTGTACGGCTACTAAATTAATTTGTCTGATTAGGTGTCGTGATTTGACTGACTACTATTCTTTGACCGCAAAAAAAGGTTAAAATATTTTAAAAGAAACAGTGTAACCTACGTAGTTTCAATGATTATTGAATGTGCCTTACATTTGGTTAAAATTTAGACTTCTAGGAACAAAACTCTGACATGTATTTGACGTTCTTAATGATCAAAATTATATTTATCTCGTTTAAAATATAAACGAAATCAACAATAATGTACACAAATCAAAGCAAGTCATTCTCCTTCAACACAACAAACTTTGTACTTGTGTATAACGGAAAACATAAGA
Organism: Schrenkiella parvula; assembly: GCA_000218505.1. Lineage (NCBI taxonomy): Eukaryota > Viridiplantae > Streptophyta > Magnoliopsida > Brassicales > Brassicaceae > Schrenkiella > Schrenkiella parvula. The sequence goes on from AFAN01000196.1 coordinate 16,998, forward strand.
GTTTGGTTTTCTTCCGTTTTCTGTTATCTTGGCTTCGAGTCGTTTCCTTTGCTACGGAATGTAGAAAGTGAGAAGAATGATCTCTTGAAGTCGCCATCTTTCGCTTTAAAGCTCCCTAAACACACAAAACATTAAAGCTATGAGCCAGAGGACTTTCATGAAAGACATCAAAAGAAATGTAAAAAGATTCTATACCTTGTTCATCCTCAGAAAGCTGACATTGAGAAGATGCCATTCTTGATTTTCGTAATTCATCCGATGATCGGTAAGCAAAATCATCGTCACCTTCAGATGTCGTTACAGAAACCCAATCCATCAGATTATCAGCAGCATGATTTTTTTTTCCAAACTTAAGCAAACGTTTGATCCCTTTTGCTAAATCTTTCCGAGAATGGAGTGGCGAAGAGTTTGAAACAATAACAGGACTCTGAGCTGTTGTTCCCCATTTCTTTCTCATTCTTGAACTCCAAGAAGCAGGACTCCCCATGGGAGAAAAGTCCATCGAAGCATCAGCATCAGAATGCTCGTGCGGATAAGAAAATGCGTGTTGCAAGTTTGAGTTCCACGAGAGAGGACTCTCACTAGGTGAATCCATTAACGAGACAACATTATGCTGAAATGTTGACGGTAGAGTATTCGCCGGTAAGTCTACCTGAGAAATTGTTCTCAAAGAAGTGACATTTTCATCCTCTGAGGAGTCCTCAACTTTGTCACTAAGTGAAGGCTTTTCATCACCAATATCCTCAACTAATAGAGTTTCCATTTCTTTAGCTTCCCCTTCTTCTTTGACAGGATTCTCCACAACTTGTTTTTCTTCTTCTTCTGCCTCAGAGTCAATTGCATCAGACTCTTCATTCCTCAAGTTCTCTGGTACGTCATCAATGTCAGTGTTCTGTTTCTGATTCCTCTCTTTGTTCATCATATCGTCAGAGTAGAGAGATGTCAACTCTGTGAATTCTATGTTCGCAGAGAAGCTTTTCCTTAGTGATCTCGGTCTGCGGGGCTTAACAGGAGACGGTATATCCTCCTTTGTAGTCTTCTTATTACTACTTCTCACCTGTGTTCGCATCATAGGAGGATTTCTGACAGCTAAAGAAGATGGTTTTGTGTTTTCTTTCTTAAGATCAGAGAAATTGGGAACAGAAGATTGTACAACCGGATTAATCTCTGTTGTTCTTCGCCCTCTCCCAGAAGTAATGTTAATGTTTGAAACTTTACCTGATGGTTTTGAGACTCGGGAGCTCCGGTTTGGTGATGGAGCCTTTCTAACTTGGGAGCTCTTAGAAGCACTCTTTCCAATGGACTGTCCACTGACTGGCTTATCTTTCACGTCTTCTTCTTCGCTCTGTAATGAGCTTATAGGATGCTGTCATAAGATTAAGATGAGTTACCAAGTCAAATTGCAAACAATAAGACACAATTTGTTATTACCATCATAAAAACTAAATGCTTTTGCTACCTGAAATTTTGTCATACTTGACCGAGAATTAAAAGATCTGAATTTCTCTGCACGTTGGCGGGTACTTGATATCGAGTCCTGTCTCTTCTCAGAAGCAGCAGAAAACTTAGCCTTCATCTCGGTTCTACTTTTCTCAAGAGCTTCTTGCATTGACTTCAACTTCGTTTCTTTTGAACTCCATTCTTCTCTCAGTTTTGCATCCCTTTTCTTCATGTACGTGTCATATAACTTTCCTTTAGAATCATCTGAATAACTTAAATCGGATAAATTCCGACGCATTGCAACATTCTTGTTGTCTTTTTCATCACCACCTGACTGATTTTCACGAGAACCCCGTCGTTTATGCTCGGCGAAAATCTTCTCAAGGTCATTTGCCTTCATTTTCAACTCGTCATTAACCCCTTGAGGGCTTTCCCTAGACATTCTTGCTCTCTGCATTTGATCCTCAGATGTTGCACGAACTCTATTATTGTTGATTTTCCCGGCTGAATCTGCATTCACAAGACTAATCTCATGATCATCCTCTACGCCAAATGATTTCTGTCTCTGTTCAGACCCTGCAGGATCATTACGAATCAAGAATCTATCAGTTTTAGTATTCAAAACATTGTATTTTAAATGATTTTCAAGATAAAGTTTAAATTCTGTTGGGTAAAACTAACCTGCAGACACTGGTTTTGGATAGGTTGTTAAGGCAGGTTGCTTGTCTGAGGGAAGCACCTCTTTCCTCCGGCTTTTTGATTGAAGTTCATCACTTTTGATATCAATACCATTAGCTATATGGGCTGATCGTGATCGCGAATGTCGATAAGGAAACATAACCGATGGTTGTGCCAAATTGTGGGGCTTGGATGCATAGCTCTCCTCTTCTCTCTGCCTGAAATCACCATCAGACTGGTTTTGAGAATCATCACATTTAGTAGAAGACACATCATCACCCTTTTTAATGTTCTCTTCAGACTCTCTTGGCACTGTGTCATCAGAATTACCAGGCGATGGTGTACTCGAGGGACCTTCTTCGTTGCCACAACTTTCAGACTTCTTGTTTTCCAATGTCACATCAAAGCTCATGTCACTAACAATACTCCATCTTCTTAAGACAGATTTCTCAGGGAATACAGGAGCAGCTGATGAGACATCAGAAGAAAGTCTCCTCAATTCTGTGGATTTAGCAGCAACCACAGGTTTGTGTCCTGCAGAGTTTGAATTTTCCATCTTTTTGCTCTCAAAGAGATTAATCCTATCTTGCACGCTGAGTCTCCTTGTAAGTTGACTGGTCTTAACCATAGAAGATTCATCCAAACTCTCATCCTTTTTCTCCTCTTCATCGTTTTTGCTCCTTTGAAATTGACCGGTGTTTGTTTCATTGACTGATATTTGCGTATTGGTATTCAAGTTCTTCGTGATGAGGTCTGGTCTTCCATGCCATAATGAAATATATTTTCCGCATGCTTCACTGATAAAGAAATTATGCTCCCATCAAATTTTAAAACACAATTGCAAGAAAGTGAAAACATCAAGAACAAGAAGTGCTTACTCCAACTGATGAGCGCCGAATCTATCAGCAAAACGTTGGAGATCAGAAACAGTTTGAGGGTCAAAACCATTAGCTGATGCCTGAGCAATCGCTGTGATTAAGTCCTTCTTAATTGCCTCAAGTCTTAAATCTATAGCTTTTAAGAGCTCCTTCCTGTACATAGAGACAGAGAAAAAGCAATCAGCCAAACAGTCTTTGAACACACACTTTGACCCAATACAAAAGCAGAGAGCTTTACTTACTTTGTTGCATCCGTTATGCCTCCATCATCTGATACATGGAAAAGAAAGTTAAGATCAAGTTAAGTCGGAAACTTAAAATTTGATCGGACTAATGAGAAATTTGACAGACCCTGAGAGTATAATGTGCGAGCTGCTTCCAATTGTGACATCTCCAAATCAAATGTATTGACTCTTATCAAAACTTCTGGACCATTAACAAATTGAACAAACCTGAAAAGAAAAAAAAGGAAGGTCCAAGAAAAAGATTACTAAGCTACTTTTAATTTCCACGTTAAAAATGAAAAGCAAATGCTCTTTTAAAACCTCTCGAGTGTTCTTCTTGTGAACCAGGATTTGCCATTTTCGTCTTCTTCTACTTCCGCTCTAAAAGAGGATTGTGCTTCAAGAACATTCAGATGATTCACAAATGGCTCGATCGATCCTGAAGCCAGTTTCTCTGTTTCTCCATTACTCGATACAAACAGTTCGCATCTGTAGCACACCGCGAATCAAATAAGATTTCAACATAGAAGCATAATAATCATTCATGTTCTTAACATTTGACTCGGAGAATAAGATTTACTTACCGCTTTGGCGAAAGCTCAAATATAGCATAGTCAAGAACAGTATCAGCCTTCATTTTTTTCACACAAGTGCAAGAAGCTCTCTGTTTCCTAGACCAAAATGTGAATCATTCAACAGATTATATATCCCAAGAGATTACTATGATTCAACATAAAAATGCCAAAACCATAAAAAAAGAATGGATTGTTAAATCAATGAAAATTTGCAAATCTTAAAGAGACTAAGTAAGTAATTAAATGTAGCAGATTTACCAAACTTGACATAAAACAATAATAAAAAAAATTACCAAAAAAGCGAAACAGACTTCATTCAATTCAACAATAATACAATATGAAACGCAGCTCCATAAACTATCAAACATAAATCGCCAGAAATTGAAACCGATGCTTCCCAGATCTGACCCCAACACTTCAAACCGAAAAGTAAAAAAAAAAAATCTGACAAATTTCATCTAATGAACAGAATCCAATGCAACTAAATAAGAAAACAGAATCACTGGTCGAAGAACTCACGACAAAACCGATCCAGCATTGAATCGAGCTCAAACACTTCCTTTATACAATTTACTCTCCAAACTTTCGTTTATTTTAGTTCTTATCAGATATGGGAATTGAGATTAAGAAGAAGAAAAAAGGAGCATAAGAAGCTGTAATAGTGTCTGAATACCTGTCGTTACTACAATGGTTTTGGCAATAAAAAATGCAATCTTTCTTTTTCCCCAAATTGAAGAAAGAACTTTCCTTTTTATCTCTCTAACCGATCTAGTAGGTATAAGAATGTGAAGCTCTAGAGAGAGAGAGACAGAGAGCTTCTTTCGGACAACTTTCGCCTTTTCCTTTTTTTCCTTGGCGTAACAGTCTGTAACAAATGAGAAAATACGAAAGACGCAGGAGTCAAGAAGAAGATACCACTCACCCAGTATGTTTTACCAAATTACCCTCTTTAGTTAACCGAATCGAAACAAACAGCAACAAAACCCGGGTTGGACCATGTTTCCCCCAAAATTTTCCAAATTATCATAAATTTGTTCTGCTATTATATATTTCTAAAATAGATAATACATTAAAAATTTCAAAACTTTTATAGTACTAAGAGCATCAGTATAGGTGAAACCCATTGAATCTCTCAATAATATAATATTAAATTTTTGGCAAAATACTCATGTCAAATTATTACATTTATTAGTAAGATATCCACTTAAATTTCTCATAAATATAATATTAATATATTTACTGTTTTTAATATTTTAATATGATTTTTATTAAAAACTTATCAAATATTTTATCTTAATTTATAAAATATTTTATTCATATTTTGTAAACATATTAAGTTACATTTTAGAAATCCATTTATTGACATATTTAGTTATTTTATTTATATTATTTTTATAAAAAAATATAAATATTAATAATTTTTAATAACAATATTAATAATGTAAAACTTAAAATATTAAAACAACATAGATGACATAATGGTTATAAAATAGGAAATAAGAAATATTGGTGTATATAAAAATCATAAAATGAAGATATGAATTACATATATAAAAAAATATCAAAATATAATTTTTAATCATTCCAATTTTATATTTTATTTTCAATACTTAGTATTATTTTTTAACTGAGACAATACTAATTTAATAATATTGTACTAGTTTTAACTAATATTAGTTATAGAATAATATTAAAATCAACTTAAACTTATGCACAATGAAACTTGATAGATAAATAATTTTAATTTGTGATTTATAATAAAATAAAAACTTACAAATTATACATATAAACTATTTAATTAATATTCTAAACTATATTGTCTTTGTAATATAAAAAGAAAATTTGAGCCATCTTTTTATACAAAACATGTGCCCATTTAAGAGTTTTTAATAACTCTCCATGTCTTAATCTTTTGTTTAAAATTTAAGTTCTTAATTAATTTTAATTATTAATTTGGAGAGACTCATCAAAAAACTCCCAAAACGCATCCGGTTTAAGTACTTTAAGATTTGGTATTAGAAGTGGTTTATAAGGATGGGGGCAATCTTGTAATCTCAGTTAGGTGGAGAGATGTGGTCAAGGCTCTCTACTCTGTGGACCAAACATCCAATGATCGAATTTTAACGGTAATAATATATGGGAAACAAAAAATATAAATACGTTGATAAAGACAACGAAAGTCGCATATATATATATTTTTATTTAATTTGTCAACCTCATATCTTTTTTGCTTTCTTCTCACGGTAAATGAGTCTAAATTTCGATGAATATTTATCCACTTCTTTGAGAATTTTCTTTTTCATGTCTGGTTGGGTAAAAAAATCCATCGTCTCACTCCCATCAACATATAAAAATATCATAATTATTGTTTGATTATTTACTGATATAATGATGTCTATATAAATCACTGTATAGCTAACAATATAAGGTCTTCTTTTCATTGATCAATAACATGAGTTCTATAATTAATTAATATTTTTTGATAAACATCGTACAGTATATACATGTAACATACGATTTTCTTTGATTTTATGAATATGGAATAATTATTAACAAAACACGTGATGTGAACGCGTAATAATATTCTTCACTTTTAATAAAAGAACAAAAAAAGAGTATTACTCTTCACATGCAATATTAAAGCTCCAATTATCGTAAATTAAAGCAAAAATTAGGTGTACGTCTGTGTTTTCCAGTTAATACGTACATCAAACATTCAATAAAATGTGACAAAAGCTCTAAACAACTAAACCATATAACGTTGAATCTATTATTGAAGTATTTTTGAGGCAACTAACCATAGTAATTGGAAGAAATTATATTACATTTTTCTAATTTACTACAAAAAGAGCCTTTAGTGAACAAGATGCTTCTAGATTGTCGGTATGACATTAGCTTCAGCACATGCGACATGTTCCTATCATTCTCTTTCCTTTTTTCCTTTTGTCCCATGTGTCTTTTCGTTAATAATTAATCTTCATGCGAAAATTAATATAATCGAGTTTTATAACTTTAAACTAATGATTGATCAAAATCAACTTAATTGATTACATACAAACAATTATGTGTGTATTTCATCTTTTTGGAATTTACATACCAAGCCTGATGTCTAAATATTAGTTTGGAGAGAGAAAAAAATGTTTAAAAAAAAGAAAACCAAACCGGTTGATATATAAACCATCACTAATCCACACGAGGATAGGGAAATTCACAACCATCTCTGTAAACCGCAGGGGAAATTGACTTGGTTTAGATTTCCCAACCCAAACCAAACAATTGCAACCTTTTAATTTTCTTCTTCTTCATGGACCCTACGGACCAAGTCGGGTGGTTTAATGGGTCCCGCTATCCACTGAAACAACCGCATCATCAAGCGACTATGTCCAGAACAAAAAGGAAAATATAAATCAATGAGCAGATCCAACGGTGTAGATTGGCCAGTAGAACAAACAGCTGTACATGATGGGCCCTACCGTCTGACGAGCCGGTGATTACACGTGTGTCTCTATCAAGAGAAGAGAAATATATAGAGTGCGAGACCTTTAGGGTCCAACTAGGTGTCGTCATGTGTACAACTTCGTTTATGTTGACAATTTTGCAAGCTTACGATGGAAACATTCTATGAATTTCTTCATTTTATAATACTTCCATACTCTCTCTTATTCAATCACGACCATAATTTTGCAAGCTTACGATGGAAACATTCTATTAATTTCTTCATTTTATATTACTACCATACTCTCTCTTATTCAATCACGACCATAATTTTGTTACAAGTATAAATTAGTTTACCAAAAAGGATAAATTACAAAACAAAAGAAAAAAAATATCTTTTGTGATTTGTGTCGATTTTTATTATTATTGATGACAGTAAAAACATTGCTCAAAGTGATGACCAAACTAGTAGTATTCAACAATCTTTTGGCCATCAAGTATCAACTCAGGCCTGGTTTTTACAAGTTAAAATCACGAACAAACAAAAAAGACATCATACACTGCCATAATGTTCACCATTCATGGCAATCTTAAGGCTTTGATCCATTCAATTTCAGCTCGGAAATCACCTGCTCCTGATTTAGCTCCAACCGCACCACCTTCTGCGTTTACCGACAGTGACAAACCCAGAACACGACCTGGATTCATCTCCATTTCCACATCGATAACATTTCCTCTCCATGTTGGCAAGTATCGAGCTAGAGGGATCTGATATATATATTTAAACTGCGGTTACTAATGGCCTAAGACTAGAAGTGAAACATTCAAGTGAGCTCATAATCATCATAAGTCTTTTTGGTTATGTTTTCATCTAAAGAAGGTTTTATTTAAAGAGTTCAAAAGCAAATAAAGGATCTGTAAAATGCTCTAAAGCTCTTTGTTGGTAACATCTATAGAAGTAAGGACTTGCCTTAGCAGTATACCAACTGTCCTTTGGAGCAAAAACAAAGGCTTGCCACGAGTTGTCTTCTGTCTGTCCTGGTGAGTTCACCCAGTTTTCGGTATATATCTGAATCAAAATCAAGGTTTTAGTATCACAACCCTTTTGCTCCTACAACATTTGTTGTTTCATTTGGGGTAAAGGAAAGATGAGAATCAGAATGAAACTTACGGTAGAGATATAACACCTTCCATCTCCTCTGAGCCTCAGGGCTATTGCATCATACCCGTCGAGATCAATGAAGCCATCAAACTACAAAACAAAAAAAGGAAGGTAGAGTTAGTTGAAAAAGTATGCTCAATTGACTCACAGAGTATTCCGGTTACAAACCAAGATGATGATATAGTAACCTGTTTTCCATATTCTCTTTAAACCATAATTGTACGTAAAAGTTATATTTTGATTAAGAATGCTTTGTAAGAAAAATGAAAGCTATGTGTTGACTGTTAACCTTCTTTGAGCGCATTCCACAGAAGCCACTCCGACTGATGTTCCACTTTGATCCTTCACTAAGGTCTACGGAAAGATTCCCCGAGAAAATTCCTACAAAAGAGATTAGGGAGAAAAGCATCATTAAGTGGAGCAGTGTGGGAAACATAATGAGATAATTAAGAAACAACGTTATCATAACATAGAAAAAGTCTTATATTTTTATTGATGAACGTCGTCACAACACATAATAAAAGGCAGACAAACCAACGCAGAAATTACTAAGTTGCTAACCAGTGCCATCTGATCCACTTCGTCGATCTGGAATCTCCAAGGAAGCTGAAGATAATCCTGTAAACTACGTATCAAACATGTTGCCACCAAATAAATTATTAAAATGCATAACGAGTTGTTTACAAATCAATTAGTTCTATTCAATGCAAATCTTCTGAAATCTTATTTTTTTTCGGTAGTTGTTCATATGAATCAACAAAGCATGGAAATCGAAGGGAAAAGACAGCAGAAAACAACATCGACACTCTTTCCTGAGAAAATGCTTGAGCCTGCCTACGTAAGTACCTCCATATTCAGAATCAGAATAGAGATGCCATTTCTTCAAGTCTTCTTTCGAATGGAACTTAAATATATACTTCTCTGCAGGTGGTACCCATTCTTCAACATTCCACGTAAGAGCTAACAGATTGCAAATTTGTGAAGATAAGTCAGAAACTAGCAATAGCATTCCCTGCTAGAATCAAACGCATAAAGGCTAGTGGAAAGAAATAGAGGCAATCCCAAAAAGTTATGTCTTGGAACATAAAAACGTCATTTTTTCCTTAGACATCACTTGCTGTCAGTCTAAGTATAAGCACAAGCACAGATAAACAAAAGGGAACATCGACACACAAACAGGAAATCAGGAGATGGAAAAATTAAGTACGACCCATCATAATTGACGGAAAAGTGGCAGGTGAATACCTTTCTTTGTTGCATTCACTGAGGCTTGCAACAATGATCGAAACCTTGACATGTCTCTGTAGCTGCTTTCCCAGGTAAAAATGAAGAAAGCTTGTATAAATATTAAATGTCAATCATTAGGATTTAAAGCTCCTATTTTCCATGTCAATCACAAAATCACACACACGAAGACTCCATGATCAGAACCACACGCAAAAAAACTATAAAAAGATAACGTCTTTGCAAAGTTAGTTATATCAGAAGTTCACGCATAACAGACAAAAAAAAATACTATTGCATGCATTGGAGAGGCGTAAATCGATAATGATGTGATTTCAACACTGATAGGAACCGAAGCTAGGACCTAATCAAAGACCTATTTACTCTTCGACCCCTATGTATTAAAAAAAAGAGAGAAGCTAGCAGCTTCCAATACACCAGTGAATAAGACTATTACCCACTGAGACATTTCAACAAACACATTGTACGCCAAAAATCTATAAAGTCATCGCAAGTGTACACAGCTACAAAATACAACTTGCCACCACATTCTTCAGAAAACAGGAAAAAAAAACCCGACACACATCACAGACTATATTAAAGAGATTGACATTTCCATCTGCTTGTCCGAAATTCCCAGGACCAGGAAAACTCAAAACAAGAAGATCTAATAATTGGGACAAGCGAAATGGTCCGAACACAAATAATTATCTCTATTTCTAGGGGTTTCGCTAAAAAAACGCAGCGAGCATTTAAGTTTAGGAGTCACTCACTGGATTTTCCGTCCCCGTTGCCACCGTTGCACAATCAGCGTCGGCGCAGCAGTCAAACTACCAAGACGCACGTCGTCGTCCTATGATACGCTGCGTTTCATTACACTTATTTTTTTATAATGGGCCTATTCGAGTCAAGTTTTCCAGTACAGCCTTATAGCACCGACAGACGAATACCCTTCTTTGTTACATTTATTTACTCTTTTTAAAATAAAATTTGTGCATAATTTGTTTGAAAAAAGTATGCCAAAACTAATCCGGAAATAGTCAAATGAACGAATAAACACGTAAAACGAATAACTTGTTGCGTTTAAAAATAAAATACTTTTATGTATGCGTATAAAATACTATATATAAAATTGAGCTGAGATGCACTAGAACTATCCTAGGCTGAAAGTGATATACTGTAGTAATAAGATGTTTCAGCCGTTTCTGCCAATACAAAGGCAAGTAGGACCGTACGTGCAATTGGGTGGCCCTGCGTGTCATGTTGCGGCGCATTTTATAATTTTGAAAACTATTAACACAATTGCAACATAAATACTATATAATAGGGAGCAAAAAGTATGAAAACATCAGTTTTATCATTGACGGAATTACAATACACATGTAATATTAATTAGGGAAGATGTCCTAATTAAGAATACCAAATCTATAAAATTTTGCCGTGGGGAAGAACATAAGCGAAGGAAATAATTTGTTGGTCGCATACTCGCATTGGATCATGTGGGTTAAAATCAAAATTTTTAATAAATAAAATAATATTTTAAGAAAATTGAGTAGTATATCGCCGTCAATAAGTGTAGAACTCAGCCAACTCCTCGACGGATCCTCTTTCGCGATCATCATCATCATCGTTGTGATCGGAGCAACTGTTGTTGAGCATCCATAACAAATGCTCGAATAATACCACTTCACAAGCTACTAAGGCTGTCTTTTGATCGTGATTTGCTTCGACGAACCTCGAAGATCGATCAAGTAGTTCTTGGAAAAGCGGATGGTCGATGACGTGGGAACTAAGCATGTAAGGTCTTCGAGACTTGCCGACGTAAACAAGTTGAGGATCGTCACATTTTGAGACTTCAGAGGTGGTAGACACGGTGGTTGAGTGGTAGTTCTTGGTGAAGGAAGACCATTTCTTTATGACCGACTTGAGCTTTGTTAGCTTCCCGAACTTAGCCATTAGTATCAATTAAATCTTCGATCTTGAACAATACAGAAAGGTGGTTTTTTAAATCAGGAGAACAAAAAAAAATATTGGATGTTTTCTGCAAGTTTGCGTCAGGGTTTCTTGAAAATGATAAAACTACGTTTTGGGACGTAAGAAGGAAGAATTAGGTTCGTTTGTATTTATACTGAGAGATAGATTGAGAAAGAGAAGAGCTAATAAAGATAAGAGTACAGAATCCGTCAAAGTAGTGTCTCCTTGCTCTATTTTGTTTATATAATGTATAATGCATGTTGACAAGTGCATACGTGTGTCTGTGTGGGCTGGACAATCTCTTGTTGTGGGTTGTGTCTGATGATCGGACAAAGGGTGATCGATGATTTCTTAGATGAAGATTGCATCATGTCCACAATGTTCAAGAATAAAAAATCTTATAATGATGATAATATATATGTGTGTGTGTGTCGTGCTAAGAAATATGGTGTTGGTTATAAGTAATGTTATCACATTTAATTAATTCCAAAAATATAATATGGCATCTGTCGTTATTGAACGCAAATTGTGGAAGTGAAGCTAAATAACTGAAGAAAAATTTATATTTTTTTTGTAAAATGATCCAAATTCTATCTTATACACAATTTAGAAATTTTTTGTAAACACAACCTTGGTCCTCGTAGATAATGTAGTATCCACAGCATACCAATTCTATTGATTGAGTTTTATTTTATTTTATTTTATTTTAAATCCAACCTCATCGATCAAACTGAATATACATTAGTAAAGAAAACAAGAAAACAATTGTATTTTTTTATGTATGTACCTATAAAGTCAGGACAGCTTTTGTTTTTGGTGGGCGAACTAATTGCCAGCCAACAGCTAACAAAATCAAAATATTCTTTTTTTTAACTAATAAATAAAATATTCTGAACGGACAAGTTAGTTGCGAGAGGAAATAAGCCAGTTGGGATTTTTTTTTTGCATTAAAATAAAACTTTTTGTTTTTTAAATTTTTACAATAAAATAGACACCTAACCGACTAAACCTGAGACATGCTTGATTAATATAATCGAACCAACAAATTACATAGTAATTTAAAGCGATTTCTAATCGACAAACTGAACCGGACATAACCGGAGACGAGAAACTCTATGGAGATGCATCATAGATCAATCGTGTAAGTCAGGATGCATAATTAACACAAGGCTGAAAAAAGATACCCAAAGCTTAAGCAAAGATAGAGTGCATGCATAATTAGATTGTTTGTTTTGTGTGTGATATTGTTTTAATCCTTGTCTTAGGCGTTAGTTGAATAGCATCGTGTTTGCGGCTAATGGATAGATTTATTTTTTAGGTGATTTAAATTATTCAATCCTTCCTCGTTCCTTCTCCTTCTAACAGGTTAGTAAAACCAAAAAAGTTGTATGTGGTTTTGTTGATGAATTTCACCATGAACATCCTGGGGATCGGTCCAAGAGGGTAAGGATGTTCTTATCCACAAGATCCTCCACAAGCGATCCAGGCAATACTAGTTCGGTTTGGTGTTAACCGGGTGCGGATGTCTCAATACGCATACTTAAACGCTGTCATTTTTAATTTGTGCGATATAGGATTTACAATGCGGCATAGTGTGTTTCCAACTTCTAACTACACAATTTATTGCGGTTCAAGAATCGGGCCGTAATAAATTTCGGAAGAAAAAAACAAATGAAACCCTCTATATACGAGAAAAAACAAAATAAAATTTTGTGGGTTATACAAAAGAAAATGATAGCAATCAATTTTGGTAGGAAAAAAAAACAAACGGGGACCTTTACAAAGCTGAGTCGGGGGTATTTACAAAGATGTGGCTGTAATTTTGTGTTCCCTGTTCTTATGTCTGTCCAACCCTGCCGTACGCGCCAAGTAAGCAGCGTTACCTTCTCAATGCAAGGCATAGTTTCATCTCTGAACCCTTTACAATGATCTTCCGGATAAAACCCACTGAGTGAAATCATTTGAGAAGCCAGGTACTAAAACATATTCAGTGAAACCTCCTGGTTGATTCGAACCTAAAGGAAACTATAAAGATGGGAAAACCCCACCGAGTCAGTGTCTTCGTTTTCCAAAGCTTACAAGTAACTTGAATAATTAAGAGTGATACGGTGATGAAGGATATTACCTCAAAAATGCTCGTATCAGTTGTAGAAGTGACAGATTCGTCCAGGTCGGTGAACATGTTATCTGAGGACATGGAGCTGGAAGAAACATGTAGAATATTGTAAATGGTTTGCAAAGTGTCCCTTCTTATGACAGGGTGTTAGCGCGGTTTAATGTATCAGAATGCTATCTCTAGTAACGATGTATAAGGGATGAATAATAATTCATACCTCCAACGTTCAAACATTTCTTCTGCCGGAGTGAACCTAGCATTGTATGAGTGTGAAAAACCAGGTAAATCATCGGGCCTGCGAGAATCAAAAGTAGAGCTACTTCCTGGAAACATCTGGCTTGATCCTATTCCTCTCAAATGATCTTCATCGCGAATAGCCGAGCGAAAGCTGAAGATGTTATGGAAAGGAAAAAGAATCAGAAAGGAGTAACAATGAATGCTTGCAACAAGTTAAAAGAATCTGATGAACCACCTTGGAGAAGCTGGTTCAGCTTCACAAAATCCAAATTCTGAAGTGGTTTCCCAGGTACCACCGTTTAACCCTTCACGTGAAGGCTGAGAATTTTCGAGTACGGGCTCCTCCAGATTCAAATCACCCTCCAAGAGAAGGTTATCGGAAAAGGATCTCGAAATTTTTGGCCTGCAGTTCATATTGTGTATTGGAAGATATCTTAGTCTAGTTATATGTCAACTTCTAAATTTCTGGTAAAGAGTGTCCTTGGATTGTTGGTTTAGTCAGGTACCTCAGATTTTCCATATCTAGGTTAGTACTTTTTCTTCCAGTTTTGCGCTGGTCAGAACCCAACTCCCATAGGACTGGCCTTCCCAATTGAGGCCCGGATAGCCCCAAGAACCTGTCAAGAGATATAAGCTATAGATTAAACAAACACGTAGCAAGTTAAAAAAAAACAGAGAAAAGTTTCTAAAATGAAGCTTACACATTGATGGCGTTCTGCTTTTTGCCGTCCTGATAAGCGTTGTTGTAGTGACGACGTATCGCTGTGCGGATATCACGGTGCTTCATCATCATGTTCCAATCACCTCTCAGAGCACTGAACATCTGTTAAAACATAACTTTTCTCACGCTGTTACAAATAGTTCAACGGTCTATCTCAAGTACTGTAGTAGGAAAATGTGTTGGAAATCAAATCACCTTGATGTGTGCTTCCGAGCCAGCATACTGCATCGCAATTGCATTACCCATGTTTTCATAAACTTCCATCAATTTCTTTGCCACGGGATTGTTCTTATCGACGATAGGAGGTCCTGTGATACCCAGTCTCTGCAGCTGATGAGCAAGAGCCACCAATCCGTGGGCGTACTGAGCAACATTAGTACGATCCAAGCAGTCTACGCAGTTTGTCCTCAAGACTCCACTTTGAAGCGAAAATATATCCGCATTCAAAGCTTCTTTTTCGGGACTACTTGCCTTTTCATCTTGATTCGGAATAGGGTTACTGGAGCATGGTAGCATTAGTATTAGGACTTACCAACAAACGTGCAATACAATCAGAATTATGTACTAGATAGACGTAGTGAAAATACAGAGCTCATATTACATGAAGACTCCATTTGCAGGATACATATATTGCATACCAAACTCACTTGAAAAACGAGTCGTTAATTACGCCTTCAGCTCCTACGCCTGAAGGAGCTTCACAGAAAAATAAGTCAATTAGTTCCAATGCTCCCTTCCCATAGGTACACAAGTGCTCGAATGCACCATCAGCGCCACTGCAAAATTCAAGGGAAAAAGAGTTAACTTTTTTTGGACGTAAGACTTATTGAATCAATCCACCAATTTCTGCTTAATAGGTGCAGAAGTGCAGCACCTTTTGTAGTGCTTGTTTAGATCAAAATGGATTGCCTTTAGACGGTTCTCCTTCTTCGTGCCTCTGTTGATAAACCAGATTGCCTTTCCAAACTCTGCCCGTAAGATGCTTTCTCGATTCTTTCCTGTCTGATATCAAATAATAGCAAAGATATACACTCAATCTTCCAACAAATAATCCAAGAAAGGGCAGAAGCAATGTATAAAACTTGACTTGTCCTAGAAAATGAGGAAGCCCACTTTTAGAAGATTCAGGATGATTATCCGCTTTCTATATCTCTGTCTCAGATTCTCAAAGTGGAGCCGAGTAGCCAGGTAAGTCCCGTCCCTATTGTTCACTGTGACCGGTAAAAGAGAGAAACAGAAGCGTTAAGATAAAGTATGAAGTAATGATCCTTTTTTTTGCAATGCATATGGTGCGTACATATAATGTCGGGTTGTGGGTTGAACACAGATGCCTCCTGTGACCAAAATAGGGGTATGGAGCCTCGCATCTGCACGACTGATGTTATTGGGATTTTCTGACCCTCTGGAACCTCTTTGGAAACAATCTGCTCTGTCTCGACCTCATTGGCTACGCTGCCTGTCTCATTTACACCACGCCTTAAATATCTGCATATTAACAGAGAGAGGATGCAAGGATTGTTCTAGTTAAGATTTAAAAGCATATCAAGACTAGCCCCTTTCTTAGAGAGGGAGTATTGAAATGTTGTATTGCGTGACAAGGCATTTATGTTAGAGAGCTAGTAGTCCATGAAACAGAAACAGAGATAAAAGAGAACCTTGTTCCAGCATAATGGCGCGAACGCCTAGCAATGACAGTCAGTACAAATTCTTCATCAGATACTGAACATTTAGTCTGTACAAAAAAATATGAGCAGTAGAGAAATGTCCTCTTAAATTAGCAAAGTATTGGAAAATCTCCAGACAAAAACAAATTTTATAGGCATGCATGTTATGGTTACCTGTTGAAAGAATCCGTATACCAATGCAACTGTCCATACGCTGTTCTGGAGGATCCTTCTGATCCCGTCTGTTAGATATTCATTCCACACGAACATGGTGTTGTCGTGAATGTTTCCTCTCTCAGTGTTGCATATGTTATTCTGGAGGGAATACATGAGGTGATACGTGTAGCTGAAGTAGAAGTTTTTGCTAAGATCCACCATGTTTAGGAGATTCTTGTACCTAAAATACAAGCAGGGGGGAACATGTCGGATATGTGTTCTGCTACAAAAGAGTATCTCCATATGGATAACATAACCGTAACAAGAATTATTATCGATTAAATACCTTTGCTCGGCTGAAGAGCCAGCCACTCTTGCCTCATTGGAAGAATGGTTTGGAATCATTATCATTTGACTCTCTGCTACACCATAAACAGTATGGCCGCAGATCTCGCCCAATTTCTTTCTTTCCTTTATAACCAGCATGTAATATGGCCCCAAGAACTTCACAAACCCTGCACCCAGAGGATCAACATTAGTCCACAAGTTCAAAACGATATACAAACACTGAAACAAAAAAAAGACAATGCTTGGGACAAAGTCCCTCAGCGGTATTTAAAGAGACGTACCAATGATTCCATAGCAAGTTGTCTCTGCTCTAAGCCCACCATACACCTGATTCCCTCGACTTATCCATTTTTTAAGTTCGACGATTTCATCATGCGTATACCTCGTAGGATCTTCAAATAAATTCAACTCGGTTGGGTCCGTTCGATCAATCTTAAGAATCCTCCAAAAGGTTTTTTTCTCGTCTCTCCCAAACAAGTAAAAATGCTGTACAAAGCCATGACTAATTTATTCAAAATCATCAAACCAAAATGCAGTGATCTCGAAGCAGGAATCATGGGATTCTTTTTTGCACTATAAATCCATAAAGCAACATGCTTGAAATCCTCCATATATTATAGAAAAACTTAGAATTAAAGACTCTCAACATTATGTCAAGCTAAAGGCTCATGCCTTACACTACAAACCATATGAAACCAGAGTCCACCAACAAGTACATAAAAAACAGCCTCATCTAACAAAAAAACCGAGCTTTTTACCAATTTGAATTCAAACCGGGAAAATAATGATATTTATGTCAAAACAAAATAAAAGATCCATCTAACCGTAAATGTACCAACGCAATTATCGGTAAATCAATTGAGAGTAAATGATCACATTGGATTTCGAAGAGACTTCAGACGAAAATTGTAAAATTGATCGGAGAGTTTTGTTACCGTGCGAGTGCTGTAGAGCTTGAATTTGTGAAGAACGGGCAAGTCAACCAATCCTCGCCTCGGGTCTTCCCGAGGCTCCGATCCCATCACACTAAATAAATTTGAAAATCCGAACCTTGAGGTAGCTCGGAGCCGGTTTGACCCCGATTTCGAAAGCGGACGATAACAGACCAACACTCCGACCAGACCGGACCAGATTAATGGAGCTCGAATGATGAGAAATCAATGGATCAGAAAAGTCTCAAAATTTGCCAAGAATATAACGACGACGATGACGATTCGATGAAGAAGAAAGAAGAGTGGAGCTGTCGAGGATGTGACCAGGTCGGAGGGAGAGAGAAGAAGAAGAAGAAGAAGACCTGTTAAAAAATAAAAAGGTAAAAAACTAATTTAGTTCGGCGCTAAATCGACTGTATTTATGGACTCTATGATACGCAGCCGTTTTCCAAGTACCTTGTTATAAACGTTTTTTTTATACATCAAATTTTATTTAGTGTATATTATTATTATATAGAAAGGCAGTCTCCTTTTTTTTCTCTTTGTCAGTTTGAGAGTATATTTTTAAAAAAAAATTATACACCTTATTATCACTTTTCACCTTTTCTTTGTCAAATATTTTAAAATCTAGAAAGGCAGTCTCCTTTTATTTTCTCTTTGTCAATTTGAGAATATATTTTTTTCTGAATTTCCAAAGTTTTTTTTATCTTTAGCAAGTGTGAGATCACGATAAAACTATACTTCTACCAGATAAAAAGATTATAAAATTATAGATAGATTTTAATTACGATGGAATGTCGTAGATATGCACATTAAACACAAACACATGGAGCGAGATTGGGTCCACATAACATCCCTAAGATGATATATATGATTCACGATGATGATTTTTGTATTTTTTTGTTTCCACATATTTATTATAGGGATCCTTAATGAAGTAATAATTTAAGGAATCACAAAGATCCCAAGGCCGTTTCGCGTTTTGCATCTGATAACTTTATGTTTATTTCGTTGGTATTTTTTTCAATACAATGCAGCATGGTGTGTTCCAACTTCTGATCACACAGTTTATCGCGGTTCAAGATTTGGGCCGTAATAAATTTCAAAACAAACAAAATCAAATTTTGTGGGTGATAGAAAAGAAAATGATAGCAATCAAATTTTGGTAGGAAAGAGAAAAACAACAAACGGGGACCTTCACAAAGATGTGGCTGTTATCGTGTGCTTCCTGTTATTATGTCTGCCCAACCCTGCCGTTTGTGCCAAGTAACCAGCGTTACCTTCCGGTGCAAGGCGCATTTTCATCTCCAACCCACTGACAGAAGTCATTTGAATAGCCAGGTACTAATGCATTCCAACTGCTAGGAAACTGAAAACATGGGAAAATCCATCGGGTCAGTGTCTTTGTTTGCCAAAGCTTACAAGTAACTTGAATAATTAAAAGTGATACGGTGATGAAGGGAATTACCAAAGAAACGTTCGAACCAGAAGTGACGGATTCATCCAGATCGGTTAACATATTATCTGACGACATGGAGCTGCAAGATACATTTAGATCGTTAATTTACCAGGCTTGTATATATAGCAAGACACATTTAGATCATTAGTTTACCAGGCTTGTATATATATCTCTGTTACTTAGAGAACAAGGTTAATGTCTGAATATTGTAAATGGGTTTGCAAAGTGACCCTTCTTACGACAGGGTGTTAGCGAGGTTTAAGATATCATAATGCTATGTAGTAACGATGTATAAGGGACGAATAAGTTTTTTACCTGGAACGTTCAAACATATCTTCTGCCGGAGTGAAACTAGTATCGTATGAGTTTCCAAAACCAGGTATATCATCGAGATCTTGAGAATCAGAAGTAGAGCTACTGCCTGGAAACATCTGGCTTGGTACTCTTCCTATCAAATGATCTTCACCGCGTATAGCCGAGAGTAAGCTGAAGATGTTATCAAAGAGGAAGATGAATCAGAAAACAGAAACGCTGAATGCTTGCAACAAGTTAAAGAGACTCTGGCGAACCACCTTAAAGAATCTAGTTCATCTTCATAATCAACTTCACGTGAAGGCTGAGGATTTTCGAGTGCCAGCTCCTCCGGTTTTTCACCCTCCAAGAGAAGGTTATCCGAAAAGGATCTTAAAAGTCTTGGCCTGCAGTACATATTGTGTATTGAAAAATATCTAATTAGTCTTTTGCAGTTATATGTCAACTTCTAAATTCTGCTACAAGTGCTTCCTTAGGCAGCTGGTGTAGTCAATTTTTTTAACAAAACTAGGTACCTCAGATTTTCGATATCTGGGTTAGCACTAGTTTTCTCAGTGTTGTGCTTGCCAGAACGCAGCTCCTCCCAAGCTGCTGGCCTCCTCAATTGAGGCCCAGATTGCCCCAAGAAACTGTCAAGAGAAATAATCTTTACACCAAACAAACACCAAACAAGAAATAGATACAAAGTTTCTAAAATGAAGCTTACACATTGATAGCATTCTGCTTTTCACTGTCCTGATAAGAATTGCGAAAGTAACGAACTACAGCTGTGATCATATCACGGTGCTTCACCATCATGTTCGAGTCACCTCTCAGAGCACCGAACATCTGTTAAACACATAAATGTTCTAAAGTTTTTACACATAGATCAACTATCCATCTCAAGCCTAGTATAGGAAAATGTGTTGAACATCAAATCACCTTGATGTGTGCTTCCGAGCCAGTATACTGTTTCGCAATTGCACCACCTATATTTACGTAAACTTCCATCAGTTTCCTTGCCATGGGATTGTTCTTATCGACGATAGGAGGTCCTGTGATACCCAGTCTCTGCAGCTGATGAGCAAGAGCTACCAACCCGTAGGCGTACTGAGCAAAATTAGTACGATCCAAGCAGTCTATGCAGTTTGTCCTCAGGACCCCAAATTGAAGAAAAGATATATCCGCCTTCAAATCTTCGTCTTCTTGACTACTTGTCTCTGCATCTTGATTCGGAATAGGGTTACTGGAACATGGTAGCATTAGTATTAGGACTTAGCAACAAACGTGCAATACAATCAGAAGTATGTATTAGATAGACGCAGTGAAAATACAGCGCTCATGTTACATGAAGACTTCATTCACACGATACATATATAGCATACCAAACTTACCTGAAAAACGAGTCGTTAAGTACGCCTTCAGTTCCTATGCCTGAAGGAGCTTTACAGTAGAATAAGTTAGCATATGTCAGTGCTTCCTTACCAACGGAACATAATTGCTCAAATGCACCATCGATTCCACTGCAAAATTCAAGGAAAAACGGGTAAAAGTTTTAGGACGTAAGACTTGTGAAACCAAGCCACCAACTTCTGCTTAATAGGTGCATAAAATGCAGCACCTTTTTTTGAAGTTGCCGGTTAGATCAATATGGTATGGCTTTAAAATGTTCTCTTTCATCATGCGCTTGTTGATATACCAGATTGCGTTTCGAAACTCTGCCAGTAAGATGCTTTCTCTTTGACTTTTGACATCTTGCTGATATCACAGAATAGCAAAGATACACACTCATTTCTTCCAATAATCAAAGAAAGGGCAGAAGCAAAGAAAATTAGAAAGCCTACTTTTAGAAGATTCAGGATAATTATCCGCTTCCCATATCTCTGTCTCAGATTCTCAAAGTGGAGCCGAGTAGCCATGTAGTTCCTGTCCTTATTTTTAACTGTGACCGGTACAAGAGAGAAACAGAAGCGTTAAGATAAAGTATGAAGTAGCTATCCTTTGTTTAGCGATGCATATGGTGCTTACATATTATGTCGGGTTGTGCGTTGAACTTAGAAGTCTCCTGCGACCAAAACAGGGGTATGGAGCCTCGAACCTGCACAACTGATGTTATTGGGATTTTCTGATCCTTCGGAACCTCTCTGCAAACAATCTGCTCTACCTCGACCTCATTGGCTACGTGGCCTGCCTCGTTTACACCACGCGTTAAATATCTACACATTAACAGAGAGAGGAGGCAAGGATTGTTCTAGTTAAGTTTTAATTAATGGCATATCAAGACTAGCCCCTGTCTTTGAGAGGGACTATCGAAATGTGGTATTGCCTAAGTCTGATAATACATTAATGTTAGGGAGCTAGTAGTCAACGAGACAAAAGATGAAGAAGAACATATAGCAAGTAATGCTATCAACTTGTACAAGTACCTTGTACCAGCATAATGGCGCGAACGCCTAGCAATGACAGTCAATAAAAATTCTTCTTTAGATACGGAACATTTAGTCTGTACAAAAGCAAAGGAACAGTAGAGATTAGGTCTTCTTAAATTAGCAAAGTATCTCCAGACTAAATCAATCATATAGACATGCATTTTATTGTTACCTGTTGAAAGAATCCGTAAACCAATGCAACTGTCCATACGGTGTTCTTGAGGATCCCTCTGATCCCGTGTGTTAGATATTCGTTCCACACAAACATGGTGTTGTCGTGTAATTTTCCTTTCTCAGTGTTGCGTATGTTCTTCTGGAGACAATACATGAGGTGATATGTGTAGCTGAAATAGAAGTTTTTGCTAAGATCCACCATGTTTAGGAGGTTCTTGTACCTATAATACAACAGGAGAGGGGGAACATGTCGGATATGTGTTCTGCTATAACATAACCGCTACAAGAATTACCGATTAAATACCTTCGCTCGGCAGAAGAATCAGCCACTCTATTCTCATTGGAAGAAGATGGAATCGTGATCATTTGACTCTTTGCTACACTATAAACAGCATGTCCGCAGATCTCGCCCAATTTCTTTCTTTCCTTTATAACCAGCATGTAATATGGCCCCAAGAACTTCACAAACCCTGCACCCAGAGGATCAACATTAGTCCATAAGTTCAAAACGATACACAAACACTGAGAAAGAAAACAAAAGACAATGTTTGGGACAAAGTCCCTCAGTGATATATGTAGAGAGACGTACCAATGATTCCATAGCAATTTGTGACTGCTTTAAGCCCGCCATACTTCTGGTTCCCTCGACTTAACCATTTTTTAAGTTCAACGATTTCATCATGTGTATACCTTGAATGATCTTCAAATAAATTCAACTCGGTTGGGTCCGTTCGATCAATCTTAAGAATCCTCCAAAAGGTTTTCTTCTCGTCTCTCCCAAACAAGTAAAAATGCTGTACAAAGCCATGACTAATTTATTCAAAATCATCAAACCAAAATGCAGTGATCTCGAAGCAGGAATCATGGGATTCTTTTTTGCACTATAAATCCACAAAGCAACATGCTTGAAATCCTCCATATATTATAGAAAAAATTAGAATTAAAGACTCTCAACATTATGTCAAGCTAAAGGCTCATGCCTTACACTACAAACCATATGAAACCAGAGTCCACCAACAAGTACATAAAAAACAGCCTCATCTAACAAAAAAACCGAGCTTTTTACCGAATTTGAATACAAACCGGGATAAAATAAATCCATCTAACCGTAAATGTACCAACGCAATTATCGGTAAATCAGTTGAGAGTAAATGATCACATTGGATTTCGAAGAGACTTCAGACGAAAATAGTAAAACTGATAGGAGAGTTTTTGTACCGTGCGAGTGCTGTAGAGTTTGAATTTGTGAAGAACAGGCAAGTCAACCAATCCTCGCCTCGGGTCTTCCCGAGGCTCCGATCCCATCACACCAAATAAATCTGAAAATTCCGAACCTTGAGGTAGCTCGGAGCCGGTTTGACCCCGATTTCGAAAGCGGACGATAACAGACCAACACTGGACCAGACCGGACCAGATTAATGGAGCTTGAAGGACAAGAAATCAAACCGATTTTCTCAGAAAAGTCTCAAAATTTGCCAAAAATATAACGACGACGATGACGATTCGATGAAGAAGATAGAAGAGTGGATGTGACCAGGTCGGTGGAAGAGAGAAGAAGACTGTTAAAAAGGTAAAAACTAATTTTGTTTTGTTAACCTTTTCGGCGCTAAATCGACTATATTTATAGCCTCTTTGATACGAAGTCGTTCCAAGTACCTTGTTGTAAACGTCTCTTTTTTTTTATACATCAAATATTTATGAGAAATTTATAGCTATAACCATAACAAAAACTATAATTTATTATATGACTAAAGAAAAAAATCTATGATATTCTATATATAATACATAATCTATAATTTTTTACCACTTTTAATACACATCACATATATATATATATATGCATGACTTTTTTTTATTACCCTTATCTTAATTTCTTTTAATTTCATAAAAAAACAAAATTTTAATTTACAATTTAATTAGAAAAAATAAAGATGGCTATAAACTTAATTTTTAGTTATTTACTTTGTTATTATTATTACATGGCTATAAGCTTAAATATATAGTGTAATATGGTTATTACACAAATTAATTCAAAGTTTATTATGTCAAATATTTTAAAATCTAGAAAGGCAGTCTCCTTTTATTACTTTTCACCTTTTTTGTCAAATTTTTTTTCAGACGTCACTTTTTGTCTTTAACAAATTGTGAGATCACGATGAAATTTTATTTTAGCCAGATAAAAATATTGTAAAATTATAGATCTCAATTAGTGTACTCGCATGTTTTTTTTTGTTACAATGGAATGTCGTAGAGATGCACGCTAACCATGGAGGGAGATTGGTTCCACATAACATCCATAAAATATGCAAATGATGCTATTATTTTGTCAATTAATATTAATTAACCTGACCAGCCTGCGATCCAATTTTTACTAGTTCTAAAATGAATAGAATAAAAAATTTTATATATGATAGATTGGTGTTGCTACCTCAACATGTATTAGCTAGCTGGCTGTTTTAAAAATCACGAACAATAGACAAGAGAATGAATTAAGCCATTCACGATACTCTAATTTCAGCCCTAAAAACTATAAAACTAAGGCCTTTAAAGTGTGTTATTAAATTAAATAAATAAAATATTATTTTTCGATGAAAAAATTGTAGAATTCATTTACGGACTATCGAATCCTCAAGATTATCAAACACCAACCATAACCTCGATTTAGTTATGATATTTGGGTTTTGATTAATATAATGTTTTTTTAACTGACTCTTATTTTCTATTAAAACACAAATTGAAAGCGCAACGGCCGACTCGTTCGTTGGTTAGAATAACGAAGCCCTCTTAGAGATGGACAAGTGTTATGTATAACGATAGATTATATATACGCGATTAGTCTTCTCTACTTTAATATTACAAACCAGACGACTTGGCTAACTGTAAACAATTCTTTGATTCGATGCCTTAATTATTTATTTATTTATTTAAATACTATATTTTAACGAATATTCATCAATTTTACTTGTGTTGACGACTGACTTTTGTAAGAAAAATACAGAACAAAAGATCATTTTTTTTCAAATAGGCAGTGGTTCCCACAGTTAAAATTTCATCGGGTTTAGTAGTTGAATGATTTAACTTGGTCTACAAGACCTAATTTAAAAAAAAATTTTATTACAATTTCAACTATGGTGAACCCATAAATAGCTTTGAATAACATAGCCGATCAAAATTCAAAAAGAAAAATTTACATTTTGTTATATTAAATTTATATTTTGTTATAAAGTATTAGATAATTTCATAAACCATGAGCGAAATAATATTTTAAAATAATAATATTTCAAAAAGAATTTTTTTTTATAGATTTTAACTTCAGTCATTAAAAGCGAATTTTTTTTGTATTTTTAAGAACTTAATAATGATTATATGATTTAATATACAAATATAACCAAGTGTATTTATTTATTTTCATTATTTTCAAAATTTTGCCATATAATCTTAGTTTGAAGCCATGTAACATTAACTTTAAACTAAGTCATCATTTTTTTTAAGAATAAATCTAATGATGACATATAAACATTCTCTCCAAATTTACTCTTAAATAATGTTTAAAAATATGTTTTAAAAAAAATTATAATAAAGTTTGGTTTATTTGATTTATTTTGGTTAAGA
>AFAN01000197.1:0-41905 GCA_000218505.1 Schrenkiella parvula
TGCAAATATTTTGCCAAATTAATTTTCATAATTTTTATAAATTAAATTTAAGATGTAATCAAAATATTTTAGATGACAATTTTGCTTTATTTTTTTGTTTTTTCAGGGATACATATGTAATTTCCCTAACCCTCTAAGTTAGTTTTGCCAAATGTTCAATAATGGGTCTTGTTTTGCATTCAAAATCAAATAATAGGTTAGATCAAGCAATTTTTTCCTAGTTTTTTTCTAACTTTGTCTCAAAATAACATATATCAAATTATACTGTAATTTACGAAAATATTTTGATAAATTATCAAATACTAAAATCTGAACTAAATATAATTAACAAAATCTATCTAAAAATAAGAATTTTGGTTCAGTTCGGAATAGATGCAAAATAAATCTATTTTTGGGGTCATTGAATGTATTAGAGGACAGAACTTGCGGCAATCCCCAGACCCTTCTTATTATTCTACCCTTACTTCTAGAAACCAAAAATCTTGTATTTGTTTTCCTTCAAATAATCCTCCTAAAATAACATTGTGAATTTACAAGTCTCTTTGCTACAAAATGATGACATAACAATGGTTTTCAAGAGAAACCGGGTAAAGCTGATGTATCTACATTTTTGTTGTGCTAGCTCTCTTATGCAAATACCGACTATCAATTTCTTTTATGTTCTATTCACTTTAATTCTAAGAATAGTCAATCACATAGGTATATTAATGAATAAAAATTATTATGACTAACTATCATTAATGTTATTTTTTAATTCTTTTTTTTTCTTTGCTTAAAAACATGTTTTTCAATTTTTTAAATAGCAAAAATATAATGTATATATTAGTAATATCTAAGTTTCATTTTCCAAAAGATTTAGGAGGTGTAAAAAAAGACGCTCCTCTCTCACCTCACGATGAAGGCGGTGCTTTAGACCATGGATGTAGATCTGCCAAGATCTCGAATCTGGGTTTGGCTCGTGATTTGCGGTGGTTTGATAAGGTATCTTCATGGCTGGATTATGAGATTAAATGGTAGATGCAGTTTGACTTTGGGTCAGCAATTCCGATCTCGGTTTTATCGGACGATCGCACCAAATCGCACTGGCGCGATTGTGGGAGATGATGTCGCAGGCGAATCTCGGTCGTCGTCACCGAATCGCAAAGGCGTGATTGCAGCAAGGATCGATATCTGCATATGCTCATCAAGCTGTAAGATCTGGAATCTTTCGATCGCTGAGGAACGCGATTGGATTTGGAATCCTTCTGTTGCTGAGGAATGCAATGGGGGGGGGGAATAATCGGGGCTTCAATGGTTGATATCAAAGTTGATCCTCGACAGGTAGATCTCAAGGATTACAATCAAAAATCATATCTCCAGGAACTTATTTTGTATCTTGGTTATGGGATTGGATATCGGAGGAAGAGGGATGGGGTACTATATAAATATAGGTTCACCCAGCAATATATGTATCACTTTCACCATCACTAAAACTTCAAGAAGCTCTCACAGCCCAAAACAATGTCTCAAGCTAGCTATCTTGCGTCGACAGGAGACAATTCCAGTTTAATTTCGGGCTATTCGAAGACACTCATTGGAAAATATTTGAACCCTCACAAACAAGACATGAAATCCCTGTTATTCATGTTACTAAAGATCTGGCAGCTAGAGGATCGAGTTGCGGGTGCCGACCTAGGTATGGATCGCTTCCAATTTGGTTTCGGTAACGAAGAGGACATTCAGGAGGTACTAAAGATGGAGCCTTTCCACTTTGATTATTGGATGCTGGCACTGGTGAGATGGGAGCCTGTGGTTGAGACCTCTTATCCGTCGAAGATATGCTTTTGGATCAAAGTTTATGGGGTCCCTCTTCATTATTAGGCAGAGGTTACATTCCGGTGTATTGGTGACGCATTAGAAGAGGTTAAGATGGTGGATCTAGACGAGGGCAGAATACAAGTCACTGTTGATGGGCACAAACCGCTTGTCTTCGCGACGGTGGTGGAATTTGGAGGAGGGGAAGAAACGGAAGTGACACTACGGTATGAAAAACTGTTCGGTTATTGTAAGGAATGTTTCAGTCTTTGCCATGACCATACAAGATATCCTAGCCGAAACCTGCAACCGAAAACGATTCAGGAGGCCCCTAAGTTGGTTTCAGGGCAGGAGATCAATGCGGTTAGCTATAAGGGCATGGTCAAATTGGGGCTAGAGAGGCCATCAGCTAGGGACGAAAAATTTAAGGAAAGTGTTCTCTAGAGACTCGCAACAGGCCAAAAGACAGGAGAGAGATTCAAGGGTACAACGAGGACGCCACTTCCGAGATCAAGGGGAAGGCTCCTCCCAACATCGAAACACCGGGTATGGCTCTCACAGAGATTTCTCGAAACGGTTACTAGGGTGGCAAGATGGTAAAAACAACCTCAACTACGCTGCGGTGGGTTCTCACCTCTCGGACGAGGAGAAAATCATGTTACAAGCTTTTCACGGTACACAGTAGAGCCCAACTGGTCAAGTGGAGGATTGGCTTTGTTTTATGACACATCCTACCAAATCAATATATTATTTGCTAATAATAAAATGATTGATATAGAGGCAGAGTTCCAAGGAACAAAAATCAACATCACATTTGTTTACGGAGACCCAGTCCAAAAATTACGAGGTCAGGTTTAGGAGAGGCTCACTCGAATCGGTACCAATCGATCGGACCCATGGTTTGTCATTGGTGACCTGAATGAAATAACTGGCAATCATGAGAAGGAAGGGGGCAGGTTAAGACACTTGTCAACTTTCATACGTTTCAACACTATGATAAGAAATTGTGGTTTAGTGGAATTTCCAGTCTTGGGAAACACGCTGTCATAGAGAGGACGACGTGGTGGTCAAATTGTTAGAGCTCGCCTAGATAGGGCATTAGCAACCGAGGACTGTCATACTCTATTTCCTTACTCATTTACGGAATATCTAGGAATGGTGGGCTCAGATCACCGCCCAGTGGTAGCAGCTTTAAAAGACAAAATCATTAAAAAATGAAGTCAGTTTCGGTTTGACAAAAAATGGATAGGCAAAGAGGGTTTAATGGACACAATCAAGAAAGGCTGGGAACAGACACATGGGCTACAACTTCCAAATGTGGTATCCAAAATCCAGAGCTGCAGACACGAGATTTCAAAATGGAGAAAACATAATTTACCATATGGAAAGGAGTAAATTGCGGAGCTGCAAAAGGTTCTGGAGGAGGTTCAAAATGATGACTCACGGACTCAGGAAGAGCTTCTAACGATATCTCGGAAACTACAAGAGGCTTACAAAGATGAGGAACTGTTTTGGCAACAAAAGAGTCGGAACTTATGGCATAAGGAGGGAGACCATAACACCAATTTTTTTTCACGCATTAACTAAGCAACGGAGAGCGAGGAACCGTATTGTCGGACTTTATAACATATTAGGAGTTTGGGATACGTCAGATATGGGGTGGAAAAAATCGCGATGGACTATTTTGAGGATCTGTTTGCTTCCTCTAAGCCAACAGACTTCGAGGATTTTCTTAATGAGATAGAACCATCCATATCGGATCAAATGAATGGCATGCACACAGCTTCAGCTATGGAAGAAGAGGTGAGGACTGCCTTATTCTTGATGCACCCAGAGAGGACACTAGGGCCGGATGGGATGAAGGCTTTGTTTTTCCAACAAGCGTGGCCCATTATTAAAGCTGATATTATTAGCCTGGTTAACGAATTTTTCTGAACAGGGCAATTCGATAACAGACTAAACTTTACAAAAATTTGTCTGATTCCAAAAACGGACAGGCCAAGTCGGATGGCGGATTTACGACCAATAAGCCTATGCAATGTGGGTTACAAAATTATTTCAAAAGTACTTTGTCAAAGACTCAAGGGACTCCTACCAGAACTTATCTCGGAAACACAATCTGCTTTCGTGGCAGGCAGACTAATCTCGGATAATATTCTGGTGGCGCAGGAGATGTTTCGTGGTTTACGAACGAATCGTTCATGTAGGAACAACATTATGGCAATAAAAACGGACATGAGCAAGGCTTACGACCGCCTAAAATGGGCCTTCATTGAAAATGTTCTAAGGAAGATGGGATTTTCAGAAACATGGATCTCATGGATGATGGCTTGTATCACCTCGGTGCAATATAGAGTCCTTCTAAATAGTCAACCCCGAGGTCGAATAATTCCAAAGAGAGGGTTACGTCAGGGAGACCCACTCTCACCTTACCTCTTCATTCTTTGTACGGAAGCTTTGATCTCCAATATTAAGAAAGGAGAACGGGATAAAAAACTAACAGGCTTAAAGGTGGCGAGGACATGTCCCCCAATATCACATCTTCTTTTCGCGGACAATAGTCTTTTCTTCTGCAATTCTTCGGAAGTATGAGAGAGTATCTGGTCAACAAATAAATTTTACAAAATCATCCATACAGTTCGGACATAAGGTAGAAGACACAATTCGGGAGGAATTAAAATTAATCCTCGGCATCACTACAATCGGCGGCATGGACTCTTACTTGGGTATCCCTGAAAGTCTGGGAGGAGCTAAAACACAAATTTTAAGCTTCCTTCAAGAAAGACTTCATAATCGAGTAAATGGGTGGACATCAAAACTACGCTCCAAAGGAGGAAAGGAGATTTTAATAAAATTGGTTGCTACAGCACTTCCCAACCATGTAATGTCGTGCTTCAGGCTTCCGAAACAAGTAACTACCATACTCACAAGTGTAGTGGCTCAATTTTGGTGGAGTATGAACGGACAACACAAAGGAATGCATTGAAAATCATGGGACAAGCTTTGTCAAAATAAGGATAATGGGGGCTTAGGCTTTCGGGCTATTGAGGATTTTAATACGGCCCTCCTGGCAAAGCAACTATGGCGGCTAATAGAACAGCCAAACTGCCTCTTCTCAAAAGTGTTCAAAGGTCGTTATTTCAAAAATACGAACCCTTTGGATCCGATTAGATCATACTCCCCATCTTATGGATAGCGAAGTATAGTCTCAGCTCGATCTCTGGTAAACAAAAAACTAATTAAAAGGATAGGAACATGTGCATCGATTTCGGTTTGGAATGATCCCTAGCTCCCAACCACCCGCCCGAGACCAGCAACTTGTCAAACTTTTTATTACTACCCCTCTCTCATGGTGAATCATTTGATTGATCCAAGGACGCGCAATTGGAATGCGCAATTGATTAATGCAATCATTGTGCCTGCGGACGCGGAAATTATTCTCGCCATGCCCATCAGTCGGCACATAAAACCAGATTCTTGCGACTGGCATTATAGCAAACTGGGAAAGTACTCGGTGAAATCAGGATACCACATCTCACGGACCCTTTTAAACAGTGGATCCAGCCAAATTCCCTTGGGACGAGATGTTAAAATCTTGCAATCTTTTTCGTGGAAGTTAAAATGTCCACCAAAAATTAGACATTTTATCTGGCAAGCTTTATCAGGCTGCATTTCGGTGGCAAAAAATCTAAGGTCGAGAGGTATAAATTGTGATTCACTTTGCAGCCGTGGTGGGATGGCAGAAGAGACAATTAATCCTGCCCTCTTCGAATGTCCACCAGCACTTCAAACATGGGCTTTGTCACAAATCCCATCGAACCCCTCCATTTTCCCTATGACATCGGTATTCTCAAATATGGACTATCTCTTTTGGCGAATACCACCAGATAGTACATCACAACTTTTTCTTTGGATTATACGGTATATTTGGAAAAGTCGAAATGACAAATGGTATAGAAACATAGACAGGAATCCTTGCGAAATCCTTAAATTGGCGGAAACAGAACAGACCATGTGGACGGAAGCACAAGAAAAGAGTGAGGAAATATTACAAATACAAGAATTGGGACGACGGTGTTACTTGGACGGTGCTTGGAAAGGAAATGCATTGTTTTCAGGCCAGGGTTGGTACAGTAACAAGGAAGTATACGAGAGGATTTTGGGAGCACATAACGTAAGGAGAAGTCATTCCCCACTTCACGCAGAATTTGAGGCACTCCTTTGGGCGATGAAATGCATGATCAACCTGCACCAATTTGATGACATTTTTGCCACCGACAGCAAGGAGCTGACGAAGCTGATCTCCGCACCAAGTGACTGGCCGGCTTTTTCTATTCTAATAGAAGAGTTCCAGAGGTACAGGGTAATGTTCGCGACTTTCTCACTGGTTTGGATCCCAAAGATTAGCAACACATAGGCGGACAAGTTAGCAAGAGGTGCACATAGACAGATGTCTCATTTTATTCATATAGACACTGACAAACTCATTTGAATGTCGGAAGAGCTATAGGTTTGGTATGTTGTTAACAAAAAAAAAGTTTCATTTTCTCCAAAAAAAAATTTCATTTTGAAATTTTTTGTTATATAGTAGTTAATATAATAATATCTAAATTTGTTTCAAAAAACTTCAATTTTATTTTTAATATGTAAATTCCGATCTATAAAATAACTATTAATAATATATTCTCTTAACTATTTTTCGATATTTTTGAAGAGAATTTATTATAAATACAATTCTTACACTACCATTTTGCAAAACTACACCTATATAAATTGGGATAATAATTTATATACCTTTAATGAGTTTAATAGAAAACAAAATGCAGTTCTCCCCCTTCTCTCCAAATCGTCGACACAACTTGCGTACATCCGGCAATACCAAGTCACCACCATGACCTAATATCTCTGGTGATTTCGAACCAGACCTGGCTCCTCATCCATTTTATTTTGTCGCGGTGGAACATATATGTGTATGTTTAACTTGACATAGACATAGAGTTCCATGCAAATTATACTCATAAGAACATGCGAGGTGAAGAAGAACGAAGTCTAATCAAATATGTCTCAAGTACGAGCTCAATCGCTGGAGACAGTCGATAAAATCTAATCGATTGTGCTGAGTTAGAATATTTATGAGAACCGATCTGAATCGGAGGTTTAGAAACATTGACATGTCTTTGTGATTCATTATATTTTTGAACAATTATCGTAAGATTTTGAATCAAATTCATCATTGCCCATATTTATAAGGGTTTATAAATCTGGATAATAAAAATAGAGATAACAAACGAAAAACACCGGCTAATAAAAAGTCACTCAAGAGCCTCATATCTAGGGATTATTATCATCAAATTTTGAGTTAAATTTGACAGATTTTGAATCAAATTCACTTATGAACAGATTTATAAACTCTTATAAATAATTCATAAATCGTTATAAAAGATTTATAAACCCATATAAATAATTTAGTATCCTTTATAAATTATCTATAAATACTATAAATAATTTATAAACATTTATAAAAAAATTTATAAACCATTATAAATAATTTATTAGCATTTCAAAATGATTTATAAATCCTTACAAATGAATTATAAATCCTTATAAATTGATTTATAAACCTTTATAAATTTTACAGAAAGTATAAAATTATTAAGTTATGTCTAATAAGTTTTATATGATTTGTAAATCCTTATACATATACATTTACACGATTTTAAAAGATATCTTAGATAACCATATAAAGCACTATATGATTAACATGAATCTTAGATTCAGTTCCTCTACCTGTTGATCATCTTCTATTATATAGCTTTATAAGGTTTATAATCCACTTTATAAGATTTTATAAATATATTTTATAAAACCTGACAAGGCTTTATAAAATTTGTCAAAGTTTTATAAAGCTTTATAAATCTGTTTATAAAGGTTTATAAATTTGGGTAATGAAGACGGCGAGCGGAACACAACTCCAATTTATAGATTCAAAGTTTGTAAAATTGAAATTTATATAGATTAGCGATTCGATTTTGGTGAGAATTGGAATCAAGATGCACCACTTTGATCTTCGACAAGTCAATCAATTAATCCGTACCTCTATTGTTTGGAGTACGATTCAGATTTAGCTTCAAAGACATAATTGTATTTCATTTTGATTCAGTGGTTCCTCTGAGAATTCTCAGATCCCTAGATTTCCATTTGAGAAAGAACAGGCTTTGTCGGAGGAAGAAGAACGAGCTTCACCGTAGAAAGATATCAAAATTATGAGTTTTTTTAATTTCTATATCAGAAAAAGAAGAGGAGGAAAAAATTTAGTGATATTCAACGTGTTTTTAGTCAGGGATATCATTGTTTTTTACACTTGAAAATTTGTATTTTTAAAACTAATCTCTCCGGCCAGGATTTGTAGTCTACTGCTTTGTGCTAGAGCCATTCAGTGTCTTCATCTGTGTTTGAGCTTAGCTTAATACGTATTATTGAATTGTTGACAAAAACAAAATCTTCATTTACTTATATTTTAAAAAGTAGTATTTTTAAAGTTGTAGTTTTGCAATTTCTCTATTTTTAATACATTTTCTGATTTTTTAAAATGATTAATTATTTGTCAAACTTAATTATAACGGTCTCTTAACCAAAAATAAATCAATCAATATGAACTAAAAAATAAATTTTGTGAATAATTAGATGTTTAAATTTTTTCTAGATCTACTAATCTATAGTGTTCGAGTTGTTGAAATTTAATGACTATAGAATTCCTGGCCGAGTAATTGACTATCACTTAAATAGTTAGACTAATATATAAACTATGAATAAACCAAAATTTTATTAGTTTATTGTATCTTAACAAAAAAAACTCCGAATAAACCTAAATTTATTACCATATTTTCTTTTTAGTTATATATATATTCATAATATATATAATAAAAAAAATTATTTACATATATTTAAAAAATTTTATTGACTAAAACCTTCAAATTTAAATAGGGTCAACTTTATTTTTTTGTTAATCCAAACAAGAACAAAACTAAATAACCTATTATTTTTCTGGTTTCAACTTATAAATAATCGGTATAGTTAGATACCAAAAAATAAAATAAATTAAATGAAATTATTAACCAGATTTTTCTAAACCAAATAATATTTTTTTTAATTATTATTTGTGCATTTTGTCGAGACCTCCTAGTATATACTAAAAATAAGTTTAGTGTTATTTTTATTTTTTTTAATTAAAATCTCATCAATATTCATCTTTAATTCTTAATTATTATTGCATCAATTTTTTTTAATGATGTTTATTTTCTTATCGAAATCCAAAATTTATATTAAAAAAATTAGATGTGATAATTAAGATTTATGTGTAATTGCTTTCAAATATATTGTAATCTCGTGTTCAATTTCATATTTTCCCATAGTTGCTTCTTATTCATCTCTATTTTCTCTTCATGTTCTAGGTCCAAAATGATAAAACGTTGTTTTGTTGTTTTGGTGGAGTTTACTGTATTGGAAAGCATGTCAGGTGTAAAAAGGCTTTTTAACCAAAATTATTAATATTTGTTTGGTTCAACTTTGTTTCTTCATTACGCTTTTAAGATTTAGTCTGGTTGTTTTGTATGTAAAATAAGTAAACAGTTTCTTTGATTGAGAGCTAACTTTAACATTTCAAAAACTCTCTTACTCCCATAACCTTAAAGTTTAATATCAACACAATAAAACTAATGTTTTCATTGTGT
Organism: Schrenkiella parvula; assembly: GCA_000218505.1. Taxonomy (NCBI): domain Eukaryota; kingdom Viridiplantae; phylum Streptophyta; class Magnoliopsida; order Brassicales; family Brassicaceae; genus Schrenkiella; species Schrenkiella parvula. Next base: position 9,525 of record AFAN01000197.1, read on the forward strand.
TACCAATTTGCTCCTTCATCTTTGATTATATATTTGTATATACTTCGACCTTCTTCTAAATTGTTCTGACGGTTACAAAATCTAATACATGAATTACAAAGATTTTGCTGAAAGATCCATAAGCATATAATATACAATATCTAATATAATATAGTATAAAGAAAAGGGGGTTTGATTTATAAAAAAAAAAATTTGCCTTTTCCACATTATTTCAATTTTTCGAATCCATTCACATGAAAGACTCCAAAATAAATTCAAATCCGAAATAAAAAGCGGTTACAAACCCTAAAAACCCAAATCCACACTTCAATTTCCGCCGTTATTTCCTCCACTTTGTCCAGCCTCACCCTCTCCGTCACCACCACTCACCGCCGGCCAAGGACTCGGCCACGAAGGCACCGGTAACGGCGCGTACATTCCAGTTCCACCAATCACCGGCGGATAATAATACGGCACTCCACCGTCGGGATGACGCACGGCCATGTAAGTCGGATCAGGGGGGAATTCGTCTCTGGGGACAATGTCAAGAAGAAAATCGAAGGCGAAAGTGCGAGCCACGGCGGTGGAGATGTCCGATCTCTGAAGCGTACGACGTTTGTTCTCCTCGGTGTGGATCCACGAGCGCATCGTTAGATCGACGATGAACATCTCGCAGGCTTTAGCGAAGACGATGGGTGCTTCGGCGGAGATCATACGCACATCGCGATCCGATTTCATGATTTTCTTGATCCGAGCTAAAGGAAGCTGATGGGTTTTGAAATCCTCGACGGCTTCCATCTGCTGATACCACAAATTCTTCAGCTGCTGGTTCTCTTGCTGCGAAAAGGGGTTAAACGATGCCGTCTGTGGCGGCTGCGAGTATATTGCCGTCGTCGTCGCCGTCGCCGTCGCCGTCGGCTGCGAGTGGCTGCCCACGGTGTTGTCGTTGTTCTCCATCTTTATTCTTTACGGTTGTTTTTTTTTCAATTTCTAGGGATTTGGATTTTGGGACGTGGGATTTCAATCGGCGTGTTTCTCTTATTTAAAGGGAGGCTAAAGTGTATATTGATACAGTGGACTACGAAGCATGGAATTATTTCCTCTTTTTGTGCTTAACGATGCAATGATACAAAATAATGAAATTTAAGATATTATTTTATTAATATTTTTTTATGTTATGCGTTGGAGTTACTAGTTATGCCAACATATTTTATAAATATTTTTAGAATTAATAAAATATTTAAAACACTTAATCATTTATTTTAATTTTTAATTTTTTTTCTGACATACTATAAAAAATTGAGTTTCAATATTATATACATATATAGATATATATAGAAAATACAATGACCTCTATTCTCATAACGCCACATCATTAACTTCTACTATAAAAGCGTCACACATCATCAATTTATTTTTGTTAATTTTAAGAGTTGTGCGAAATTCAAGAGTTGTGATAAAAATATAGATTTCGCGACTGAATTTATAGATGGTTGGATTGAGTTGGATTGAACTTAGTTCTTTTTTTTCCCTGAATAATACTTAGATTAAACCAACAAGCGTTATATACAACGGGAAAACAAAAATAGAGGATCCCAAACAATCACACTTGCAGGCCAAAAAACCAAAAAGATTCACCCCTAACATTCCGAGAGAAACAGGGATTTGAGCCAAAGGAGAAACCCTACTCCAACATATGATTGTCTTCGATCCTGCAGAGTCACACTTCTAGCTATAAACAGAGCACCAAGATTGCACTCTTCTTCTTCTACCAAGATTCTCCAAAAAGGAATTTTGCCCAATAAATTCAATAGAATAACAGTTTGAGCTCTAAAAGAAAGCCAAGCACGAGGTCTAGACACCATACCGATGATATCTTTTTCACCTGCAGCAAAGACCACACAATCAAAACGCAAGTCAACCATACTTGATATCGTCCAAGACCACGAGACCATAGAAGCCTCCAACTTCACAAAAACACCAGCCGAGGACTTCCTACTATGTAGGAGAACCTTCCCATCACCGTCCCTAAGCACCCAAGAGGAACCTACAACACCATTAACTTTATCCCAAGATGAACCAATATTACATTTCAGCCACGACTCTGGAGGAGGCTGCCACTGTGAAACCGAAACCCGATCCTTTGACCAATGGGTATTCATGACTTCCGCCTCTATTCTTTGACACAACAACCAATGATTTGAATCATCTAAAACCTTCTTTACTGTTTCACATGCCTGAAACCGCTCTCCTTCAAATATGAAGCTATTACGATTCTTCCACAAAACCCACATCACCCAAGGGAAAATTCTCCTAATTTCTTCTAGGATAAGCAAGTTTTCCTGACAATGCAGAAGATACGCAACATTCTGGAAAATAGAATCCGGAGCAAACTCATTTTCTGGACAGGGAAATTGAGACACTGTCCAAACTAAGCGAACCACAGGACAAACAAAGAGAATGTGATTTGTCGATTCCCCTTCATGACCACAGAACTGGCATCTCGGATCTAATTTGATGCCCCTTGATCTAAGATTATCCGCAACAGGCAAGGCACCACTCAACACCTTCCAGAAGAAGTTTTTAATTTTATTGGAAGTTTTTACCTTTCAAATTTGATCTTTAAGATCATTTGTAGAAGGTAACAAACCTGCAGTTTTGAAAACCTCCTGTCTTTGTTGTCTCACCGCCATCCAATAACCAGATTTGACTGAATAATCCCCACTTTTATTGTGCTCCCAAGCCCAAAAGTCTTCTCCATTAACATCCGGCATTATCTTCAAGATCAGATCAATATCTTCTTGAAAAAACAACTCCTGTAGCTTGTCAATGTCCCACCAAACCGATGATATATCCAATAAGTCACACACTTTGAGATTAAGATCAATCAAAATATTTTTCATCAGGGGAGCTCTTCTCATATCCTCCTCTATCCACTGTGAAGACCAAACACTTATCGAGTTACCATTACCAACCATTGGTCTTAGGCCTTTGACAAGAAGGTCTTTGCCATGAAGAATGCTTCTCCAGGCATAGGAAGGCCGGGCGCCCAAATGTGCTGCCAGAAAATCTGCTGCTGGAAAGTATCTGCTCTTCAAAAACCGAGAGAATAAACTAGTAGGCTGTTGCAAGATTCTCCAAGCCTGCTTAGCAAGAAGAGCTTGATTAAAAATCTGCAGGTCTTTGAAACCCATCCCACCAAGCTCTTTCGGTAGACATAATTTCTCCTAAGAAATCCAATGTACTTTCTTTTTATTTTCTTTTGCATTCCACCAGTAATCTGCCATTGCAGCTGGCAACTTCTCATACGTATCTTTTGGTAATCTGAAGCAAGACATAGCATAAACAGGCATTAAGAGCGCTATCGATTTAAGTAAAATCTCTTTACCCCCTTACGACACCATTTGCATAAAAGCCAGAAAACTTGCCCTTCATACTATCCTGAATATAATTCAGCATCTCAATCATAGACCCACTAAAACACTCCGGCAATCCCAGGTATTTTCCAACTCCTCCTTCATTATCAATACCAAAAATATGCTTGATACTCACCCTCAAATCTGGAGGAACAAATTCTCCAAAAGTAATAGCAGATTTTTCTACATTGATCTTCTGACCAGTCGCTTCCTCATAAACGTTCAAAATGGCTTTAATTGTCTTACATTCCTCAATCTCAGCTTTGCACAGAATCAGTGTATCGTCTGCAAACAGCAGATGATGAATACTTGGCCCATTCAAATCAAATTTGATCCCACTTATCAACCCTTCATCAGCTGCTTTATTCATCAAAAAGGTTAATCCCTCAGAACAAAGAACAAACAGAAAAGGGGATAAATGATCCCCTTGGCGCAGTCCTGTACTTGTCTTAATCAATCCATGAGCCTGGCCATTTATTAGGACTGTGAAAGAAACCGATTTAACACAGAAGAGAACCCACTCAACCCATCTCCTATGAAACCCTAGAGCTAAAAGCAGAGCTTCCAAAAAAGGCCATTCCACCCTATCATACGCTTTAGACATATCTGTCTTCACCGCAAGATAGTCCTTAGCAATTGGACCAAAGGTTCTAAGAGCATGCACCGCCTCATGAGCAACCACAATATTATCATAAATCAATCTTTCAGCCACAAACGCAGATTGGTTGGGAGACACAATATCAGGTAGAAAAGGCTTTAATCTTGAAGTGATAATCTTGGATATTACCTTGTAAAGGATAGAGCACAAGCTTATAGGTCTTAAATCAGACATTAAAACCGAATTCTTCTTCTTGGGGATGAGGCACAGCTGTGAAAAGTTCCATTCAACCAGGAAGTGCCCAGAAACAAAAAAAGAGTTGGATCTCTCTGTCACTTTTTGCCCAATGATGTCCTAATAATGCTGAAAAAATATACCTGTCATGCCATCAGCCCCGGGAGCACTCGACCCTTTGATAGAGAAAACTGCAGCTTTGATTTCTTCTTTTGTTACCTCACTCGTAAGACAACCATTCACATCTTCTGAAACTCTTGGTACAAACCCTTGGAAGAGATTCTGATTCGACAGATTAAAAGAGGAAGCAAATAATGACCTGAAATATTCGATAGCCACCTGACCTTTTGAAGCTTCAGACTTATGTATCAATCCATTAGAAAATGGTCAGTTATAAGGTACATTCGGTGACAATGATTTAACGTTAAAATTTTGACGAGGTGAAGTAGAATCTTTGGTGCATCTCATCTATTGGAGATAAGGGATATACATTGCCACCGAATTATTGAACGTGTTTGTTTATTTTTTATTTTTATTTTTGTCAACAAGATATCCTCAGTAAAAATGGCTCATATATTTATATGGATAAAATAAAACTTATATAATTAATATACGACGGTTGTATTCGCGCCTTTCGTGCCAGCTTGTCCGCCAAAGTGTTGTTAGTCTTTGATATAAGTGTGAGAAAAAATATATTAAAATATTCTTTACATCTGTGAAACTCTAAGTTGAGAAGGCAGACCATTGCAATGGATCCGACACTATCTTTACCAGCTCTGAAGAGTCTGTTGCAAAAGTAATCTCCCTTTGACGTGTTTGTTTAATTATAATATTTAGTCTTAACTTTTAAATCTAAAATTAACAAATTAATACGAAGATTATATTAGCTATGCAATTATATAAAGTTTTATCTATCAATATAAATATTTAAAACTTGGATATCTAATAATGTTAAATAACTCAAAATACATTTTAAGAATTGAATATATTATTATTTCAGGACAATTCTCTTAAATAGACTAATTTAAGTTTAATCACAAAAGATACCACAAGGGTGAAAATCTCAAAAATAACATTCATTAAATGGAAATAATAATAAACTATCCCTAAACTAATAAAAATTTTAATTTCTTTTTAATTTCTTTTTAAAAGTTTTTTAAAAAAAAACTTTTTCAAAATTTTTTTTTTTCAAAATATTTCTTAAAGAAACGTTTTAGGAATCCTTTCCTAAAAATAATCATTCCTAAAATTTGGTATCCCTTCTTGCAAATTTAAGAATATAATTTTAGTTTTCCAAACATTTCATATATATTAAATATATCATTGTAACATATTTATAATCATCTTTTAAAATATTTAAAATTAATTTATGTATGTTAAACCCATTTTAAAATACTTTTAAAGTCTGAGGAACACTTTCATAAAAAATATGTCAATCACTCATAAAACTTAGTATACCCCTTCCAAAAAATAAGAATATCGTTCCTAAAATTTTTAAAATATATTTTAGTTTTCATAATATTTCAAATATATTTAATATATTATTTTTAACTTATTTGAAGTCATCTTTTAAAACGTTTAAGACCAATTTATATATGTCATAACCATTTTTAAGTATTTATTAAGTCTTGGAAATCATTCTTAAAAATATGTAATCATTCCTAAATATTAGTATATCTTTTCTAAAATTCTAAAAACACGTTTTAGTCTTTTGAATATTTTATATTATAATTTTAATATATTTTAATCATTTTACTAGCCGTTTAAAACTAATTTATATATGTTAAAATTATTTTAAATGTTTACTAAAATTTTAGGAACTCTTCACTAAAGTTTTATGAATTCTTTTTTAAAAGTATGTGAATTATTTGTAAAAATTAATATATCTTTCCTAAAACTGATGAACAAAAAGTTTTGAAAAAACAAAATTTGAGAAAAAAAATTTGAAAAAAACAATTTTGAGAAAAAAAAGTTTTTAATTTTGAAAATATTTTTTTGAAATATAAAATTTTTATTTATTTTTATTTGATAATTAATTTAAATTGAAATTATGTAAAGTGAGTGGTATAATTGTCTTTTTACACATTAATGAATGTTATTTTTGTGAATTCTACCATTATGTTCTATTTTTAAGACAAAAACTTTATTTAATATATTTCAGGATATTTCTCATTATTTTATACTGTTAAACATTTTTAAATCATATTATAATATAATAATATAAAATTCTCGCATAACTAAAAGAACATAAGTTCAATAAGATAACCATATTTGGGTTCAAGATAACCATATTTGGGTTCAAGATAACCATATTTGGGTTCAAGATACAATCATGTTCTAGGAACATCCAAAAACCTTCAAAAATAAAAAGCAGAGATAAAGTCACTAAATCAGTATCACACTCATACTAACTTAGCTTCACTGTGGTTTATTAAATCAAGTCTAAAAAGAAAAACAGAAAAAAATAGGGTTTCTTGAGAAAACTGATCTTTACCATCTAACCCATCTTCTTGTCTTTGATCTTGTAACCCTGCACATGTGTCTCTTTGTTACTTTCCATTCCAAGATTCTTCATTGCTTCATCATCATCATCACTTGCAACACTTTTCATACTTCCCACAACAGCACTAACAGCCTCCTCCTTTGATGTCTTGACAGTATTCTCCAAATTTTTCATCTCCTTTTTAGTAAAAGCCTTGAGAACCACCAAGCAACCTTTAGGAGCATTCTCATCTCCAGTCCCTGAATCTTCACTGATTCTTCTTCGCCGCTTAACATTAGGGACCTTTGTTGATGAAGACGCCTTTCGTTTTCTTTCTCCTCCGCGAACTCTCAATGCAGGAGAACGTCGAACCTTTTGTTCATTAGACATCTTTGGTTTAGACGGTTGCAAAATCACCGGAACAGTTTCCACGCGCCTGGTCAGGACCCGCCTATTTTTTAGTCGAAGCTGGTACCGACGACGCTTGTCATAAAGTTTCTTGCCCTTTTCATTGCACAGAAACTTCCAGGAGTCAGCCAATATCTTGTTTGCTTTATAAATGCTACCGAGAGAGCCATCATGGTCCATGATCATGTCAAGAAACAGTTTTCTGTAACATTTTTGGATTGTTGCAACATCATCGGATGGGTTAGCACCTAAAACAGCATACCAATCAACACTAAGGTTGATTTTCTTCCGAAATCCACTCAGCACCTCAAGAACAGCATTGAGACGGCGAAGGCCAGGAAGGGTGGGACAAAGAGAAGCAGCGACGCAAGCATGTATTTTGGCTCCAGCAAAATTGCCCGCTTTATACAACCCCACAGCGATCGCTTTCTTTTCTCTAGCGGCTTTTCTAAGGCTTTCGGTTGTTGATTCGTTCGGTTGCAACATGTCTTTTAGTTCAGATCCTGCAAGACAGAGAGTGTAAGTTCCAATTCCGAAACAGTTAAGAAAACAAAAAAGTTTGCCAAACATTTATCTTAAACCCTTAACAATGCTGAAACAGAAAATGCAAAATCTCAAAGCATAAACTAAGTTCTTTAAATATCAACAGTAAGATCCACATATTTTTGTTCCTTTCAACTATATGTTTCCCTTAAGATATATTATTAAACCTAAAAGTCTTAGATAAGCAATTTAACAAACTTCTTAAAAGTATTAGCATACAACTCAAGCCAAATCTACAGAAATGTAATCATTAAATCAACATAAAGTTTGCGGACAAAAAAATTCTTTGCAAAATGTAAATCAGCACACTGATATAATCGAAAATTCTAATTTTTTTTATAAAAACAGATTCGGTTTAAAAATATATTTGGTTAGATCCTAAAAGGCTAAAATCATGATTACTTCTAAAAAACTACCTGCAAAGACAATTATTTCTTTACGTAGAGATGCCAAAACAAGCAAAAACCTGATCTAATCGAATAAAGATTTTCAAATTGTAAACGAAAACCCTAAACAAAGCAAATGATCTTAACCAAACATAAAGTGCTCACTGTTCAGAAACGTTATACTATCAATTACGCATATAAATCAGATTTTTCAACAAAATCCAGACTAAAAATTTTTAAATCACTCCAACCCAATTATCAATCGGAGAAAACGCAGGAGTGACTAAGTGACAAGAAAAATCAAAATCAAATAACCATTTCGTTTTGTGAAGAACAACAAAACTCTTTTTGTAGCCCATGCATATTAAGAGATACCAAACGCATATACAAGGGATAGATGAAGATTAAGAAAGGAAATTAGCATCATAATTTAATGTTATGTAAAATGATTTTGATATAGAATGATTGGTATCAAATCGTCGAAAGTTCGAAGCTACTATCAAAAATATTGGGTTTTGTTACGCGATGTGCAATTTGAAATGACATATTTTCTTTAGAAGATGTTGATATATTTTTATTTATATAATAATTCGTTTTTGAAGATTCTGTGATGACTCTATAAACTTATTTGGATATCAATAAAATTATTAAACAGATAAAAAAGAGAAGAAAGACGATGATGCATTGTAACGAAAGGTCATGAAGACATACATACCTCTAAGTGGAGAATTAGAACAAGCAGCTTCAAATTACTAGACGCCGGATTATGAATTATTTGTGTTATATAATGTACAAACCTGAAGATAAACTTTATAGAACATCACCATACAATGTGAACACGTCAAGGATTGTAATGCCAGTTTGTATTTTCCTAATATTCACAAATGTAATAGGTCAAAACGTTTATTCCTCAATTTCAAATTATTTCCATGGATATCCACAATATCAAATAGAAATGAATCTTTTTTTTACGTATGCGTTTTATTTCCCTCTTTATATACTTTGAATAAAGACTTGTTTTTAAATCTCTCATTATTGCAAATCACTGTATTGTTTTGAATTCTGTTTGTTTTTTTTGACATTTTATTGCCGTTTGGATATTCTTGTTTCAAGGTTTAAATTTAGGTGAATCCAAGTGAAATATTTTTTCTATTTAGGTGGAAATACTTGGTTTTACAGCCTGGCTCCTACTTGCACCATTTGAACTCTAATCATTTGGTTTAGATGTTTCACACTTGTTTTCCACAATGGTTTTCTAGGAGTTACACTATGTTATATGGCCATTTAAGCGTTCAGGGCGATCTAAACAGCATTTGAGCCAAAGTCTTCCCGGTGCTCTTCTCTTTTCTGGCGGTATATCTCTTTGCGCTTAACGAATCAATCGGTGGATGAGTCTTAGGTGCAGATAAACAAGACTGCTCTCTGTTTATTAACACATTAGATCTCCATTAAGTAGGAGTCTTTAATAATAAGTACCAATCTCATTGCAAATCACATACAAGATTGACATATATGGTGGTGCAAGTTTCAAAATGATATAATTTAAAGATAATGTTCGTTTGGTTAGTCAGCTACAAAATCTGGACATTGGATATTTCGGATTATTTTACTAAATGAAGCAAACTCATCCAAAATTGTGAAAAAAGTCTACAATAACTTTTCTAAATTTCATAATTACAAAATAAATTATCCTAAATACATATCGACACAAAACCAATTCTCATATGTAAACCCTAAATTCTCAAAATCATTATGGATTCGAACTATAATATGTTTTCACGACGTCTTCTATCGATTCTCTGGCTGCTCAATTTTCTGTCGAAGAAGCTTCGAATTTGACGAGAACTGAAAGTAATCTGGGCTCGAACAATCTCACCATCTTCTTCCTCAGCAGCTACACGCACGGTACTATCGTCTCTCTTTCGTCTTCACCACTTCACCATCTTCCATATATTAGTTTAGTTGAAGGGTATGATGGTTATTATCATTAGATAGTTTTACTTTCTTCAATGGAACTTAAACTTTTGAACTTAGTGCATAATATGAGTTTAAACCTATGAGTGGTTGCTTTATGAGTTGAAAATTTCTCTTTGTGAGTAATGTTCATTTGAATAGATCGTTCATTTAATTGGATTTTCTTTAGAACTTTAGAACTTTTTGCTTTCTATCTTCGTGTTTTTAAATTAGCCAATACGATTTTGTTTCAGAACTTGAAAGTTGGAGTTTTTAGAAATTTTCAAGAACCTTTTGTTTATTCTCTTTGTGTTTTTGAATCAGCCAACATGACTTTCTGTTTCAGAACTTGAAAGTTGGCTTTCGTGCAGCTATATGTATGTTGCAGTTAGGATACTTAAATCTTTATAGAGCTAAACGTAGTTTTAGATGGTACTTTATGAGTAATGTTCATGTGATGGGAGTTTAACTTAACATATTATAAGAGAGACAAACTATAAATATGAGTAATGATCATGATCATGATCTCTTTAAAATTTCTTATTTTGCATGTGTGTTTATGTGATGTGCTTAGTTCAATAGATTGTTGATTTCTATTTGTTTAATCAGATTCTTCTAAGAATTCATCGGTCAGAAACTCCTTCAGTTTCTCAAAAAGCAAAAATAATCATATTTATTTTATAATTAATTTTAATTTTCTTTTAATACATTTGTACCATTAGTTGATTAACAAGTGTATATAGAATTTCTTAACAAGAGCGAGAGTTTCTCAAATGAGAACCTCTCAACATTCTCTCTCCTAAATATTTATTATTATTTTTTGTTAATTGTTATATACGTTTCTAGAACCCTTTGATGGAGGTGCTCTAAGGATTTGGTGAAGGGATTACGGGGATTAGAGCCACAAAATAGGAGTTATATGGAGATGGTGGGAAAGGGATTAGAACTATGTGGTTGACTTTTCTAAATATTTTTGCAACTAGGCATTTCATAATTTTATTTAAGATTTACATTATGAAAACCGTGATTTTGCTTATTGGGAAGGTATAGATAATTATGAACATCATGTAATCAAGTTGTAGAACATGGTAAAAAAAATAACATTGAGCATATTCTATACGTTTCTCGCTAGTAATAGAGCAATCAATATTTTACGTGATATTATCATTTAAGCATGTTTCATATTTGTTTTCCACAATGATTTTCTTGTAGTTAGACTATGTTGTATGGCCATTTAAGCGTTCAAGGCGATCTAAACAGCATTTGAATGTTATAATAAATTGTGGACGAATGTATGTAAGGAAACATAGGTCAAAGAATCTTTACCTAACTTACTTTTAATATTACATTTGAACTCTAATAACAATTGCGGATGCTTAATAGAATTTAAACCTAATTGTAGAAATTGCGTACATAATTCTTACAAAGACCAAATGAAAAAGAAATACACTTTGGTATGTTTGAAGCGTCCACACTATAAATCTCCAAGTCTTGAAGACTCGATGAATCCTCACGTGAAAGTTCCTCGTCCTATAAACCACAATAAGACTCAACACCATAGCCAACACAACACAGACATGAGACCTCTCATGACTGAATAACACCCTTATCAAGTGCAGACGAGTGACTAAGTCTATGTGGTGATCCGGGTAGGAGTCGTAGATGGTACTAGCAATCCTGAAAACAAAAATGACCTATAGGAAATGTTGTAATCTGGAAAATTGTAGCGAGAACAAAAGCGTTTTAGTCCCAAAAATGTTAGAGACTAAAGCAATGTGCGTCATCACCCATTCCTAATACAATGGCCACTACTTAGATCTTTCGGGACAAGTCTATCCCTAAAGACCAAAGGGAGTGCCAATATTGTTGGAAGTGAGAATTTTCTTGTCAAGAGGAAGCAAGTGATGGAAATGGTTTTAGGTTGATTTTGTACCATATGATTAGATGTAGGGAGTAGCCACCAGCAACACGGTCTAGAAAATTGGAGATACTGATCTCTGAGAGAATAACAAATCTGACCAATACTGTCTTTAAATTTCCTAGAACCAGAGACATAAATATAAGCAAGAAGTCGGCTTGTCCGAAAGCTTGTAACAAGGCAAAATCTTCCCCGTGCTCTTCTCTTTTCTTGCGGTATGTCACTCTTCTCAATCAAAGTTTAAACCACATTTTAATCCACATTCAAGGTTCTTTCTTTGACCTTCATTATGGCAATATCCGAGATAAACAACCAGAAATGACCCTCGTTAGGCGTTTAAACGTATGATTTTGCGCTTAACCAATCAATCGGAGAATGAGTCTTAGGTGCAGATAAACAAGACTGCTCTCTGTTTATTAACTCATTAGATCTCCATTAAGGAGGAATCTTTAATAAGTACAAATTCTTATCGTAAATCACATTAAAAAATTGACATATATGGTGATGCTAGCCAGTTATAAAATCTGAACGTATATATAAATTATTAATTATATTTGTACACATATTTCAAATTCATCCAAAACAACTGGATATTTTGAATCTTTGGTGCATCTCATTTATCAGGGAGAAACATATATTTTGCAACTTAATTATTGAAGATATTTGTTTAATTACAATATTTAATATTATTATTTACATCTATAGTTAACAACTCATACGGAGATTAGCTTAGATATGCAACTATATAAAATTTTATCTATCAATATAAAAATTTGGATATCTAACAAAATTAAAAACTGAAAATATATTTTAAAATGTTGACTTAGGTGCAGATATAATTTTCTGATATAAATATGTGTTGAATAAATTATTTTATAAAATACCTATAAATCCTTAAAAATTAAATATATTAATATTTTATATTGTTAAATTTTTTCAAATCATGTATTTTTTGTCAACTTTTTAAAATCATATTATCATAATTTTTTGTCAACTCAAGGTTTTTTGTCAACTTTTTTTGTCAATAGTAATATAAAATTCTGCGCCCCACTAATATAACTTAAGATACAATCATGTTCAAGAAACCTCCAATAACTTTCAAAAACAAAAATTTGAAGCAGAAATAAAGTCACTGAGTCAGTATCACACTGATACTAACTAGTTTAACTGAAGTTTATTAAATCAAGTCTGGAAAGAAAACAGAAAAGAGGGTTTCTTGAGAAAATTGATCTTTACCATCTTCTTGTCTTTGATCTTGTAACCTTTTGTTTCTCTTTGTTACTTTTCATTCCAAGATTCTTCATTGCTTCACCATCATAACTTGCAAGACTTTTCATACTTCCCACAATAGCATTAACAGCCCCCTCCTTTGATGTCCTGCCAGTATTCTTAAAAATTTTCATCTTCTCTTTAGTTAATGCCTTGAGAGACACAAGCAACCTTTAGGAGCATTCTTATCTCCAGTTCCTGCATCTTCACTGATTCTTCCTCGCTGCTTAACATGAGTGATATTTGTTGATGGAGACGACTTTTGTTTTATTTCTCCTACGCTAACTCTCAATGCAAGAGGAGGTGGAAACATTTGTTCATCAAACCAATTCTGTTCAGAATCTGAAAAAAACATCGGAACAGTTGGGAAGTTCATGAGCCACCGATCTTCTTGTTGAAGCTGGTACAGGCGTCGCTTGTCATAAAGTTTCTTGCCCTTTTCATTGCACAGAAATTTCCAGGAGTCAGCCAATATCTTTTTTGCTTTATAAATGCTACCAAGAGAGTCATCATGGTCCATGACCATGTCAAGAAACAGTTTTCTGTAACGTTTTTGGATTGTTGCAACATCATCGGATAGGTTAGCACCTAAAACAGCATACCAATCAACACTAAGGTTGATTTTAGTATGAAATCCACTCAGCACCTCAAGAACAGCATTGAGACGACGAAGGCCAGGAAGGGTGGGACACAGAGAACCAGCGACGCAAGCATGTATTTTGGCTCCAGCAAAATTGCCCGCTTTATACAACCCCACAGCGACCGCTTTCTTTTCTCTAGCTGCTTCTCTATTAGCTGGGTCGTTCAATTGCCACATTTCTTCGTCAAAAATCGATCTTTCTTATCTCTTTTAGTTCAGATCCTGCAAGTCAGAGAGTGTAAGTTCCAATTCTTGAACAATTCCGAAACAGTTAGAGAAAAAAGTTTGCCAAACATTTATCTTAAACCCTTGAACAATGCTGAAACAGAAAGTGCAAAATCTCAAAGCATAAACTAAGTTCTTTAAATATCAAGCTGTAAGATCCACATATAATTGTTCCTTTCAACTATATGTTTCCCTTAAGATATATTGTTAAAGCTAAGATGTTCAGATATTGAAGTCTTAGATAAGGACTCCAACAAACTTCTTAAAACTTCTCAAGTCAAATCTACAAAATGTTGGCGCACGAAAAAAACCAAACCCTAAACAAAGCAAATGATCTTAACCAAACATAAAGTGCTCTATTTAGAAACGTTATACTATCAGTTAAGCATATTTGTATTACCATCAACTATCAATTGTAATAATTCGTTTTTGAATATTCTGTAATGACTATAAACTTATTTGGATATCAATAAAATGAGAAGAAAGAAGATATACATACCTCTGTGTGGAGAATTAGAACAAGCAGCTTCAAATTACTAGACGCCGGATTATGAATTATTTGTGTTATATAATGTAAAAACCTCAAGATAAACTTTATAGAACGCCACCATACAATGATGAACACGTCAAGGATTGTACAAGTAACTTTTATGCCAGTTGGTATTTTCCTAATATTCACAAATTATGTAATTGGTCAAAACGTTATTTCTCAATTTCAAATTGTTTCTATGGATATTCACAATCTCAAATAGAAATGAATCTTTTTTGTACATATGTGTTTTATTTCCCTCTTTTTATACTTTGAATAAAGACTTGTTTTTAAATCTCTAATTAATGCAAATCACTGTATTGTTTTGAATTTTGTTTGTTTTTTTTTACATTTTATTGCCGTTTGAATACTCTTGTATCAAGGTTTAAAAATCTAAAAAGGAGAAATGTGAATCCAAGTGTGAGGAATGTGGACCCTTCTCACATAAAGAAAGATTTATTTCTGTCTAATTACAAGTGAAATATTTTTTCTATTTAGGTGGAAACACTTGGTTTTACAGCCTGGCTCCTACTTGCACCATTTGAATTCTAATCATTTGCAGATTCGGTTTAGATGTTTCACACTTGTTTTCCACAATGATTTTCTTGAACTTAGACTATGTTATATGGCCATTTAAGCGTTCAGGGCGATCTAAACAGCATTTGAATGTTTTAATAAATTGTGGACATAGGTCAAAGAATATTTACCTAACTCTTTAGGGCACTTTTAACATTACATTGGAACTCTAATATAACACTTTGCGGATGCTTAGTAGAGTTTAAACCTAATTGTAGAAATTACTTATATATTTCTTACAAAGACCAAATGAAAAAGAAATACATTTTGGTATGTTTCAAGCGTCTACACTATAAATCTTCAAGTCTTGGAGACTTGATCAACCCTCACGTGAAAGTTCCTCGTCCTATCAACCACAATAAGACTCAACACCATAGCCAACACAACACGGACATGAGACCGCACGTGACTGAATAACACACTAATCAAGTGCAGACGAGCGACTACGTCTATGCGCTTTAAGCAATCAATAGGTGAATGAGTCTTAGGTGCAGATAAACAAGACTGCTCTCTGTTCACTAACTCATTAGATCTCCATTAAAGAGGAATCTTTAACAATAAGTACCAATTCTCATTGCAAATCACATAAAAACATTGACATATATGATGATGCGAGTTTCAAATGATATAATATAAACTCAAAGTCTCCTTCCAATCAGATAAAGATAAAAAAAATAAAGATAAACTCATTGAATCGGTACCAACTCAGCTTCCCTGAAGTTTATTAAATCAAGTCTATAAAGAAAAACAGAAATAAAGGTTTCTTGAGAAAAAAATGGCCATTTACCAACTAATCCATCTTCTCTTGTTCCTCTTTGTCAGGTCTACGTTCACTAGATGTGATTCTCGCGTCTTCGCAGATTATTCTTAACTTGTTTGCATGAAACACATTTGTTGATGGAGGTGCCTTTCGTTTGCTTTCTCCTCCGCTATCTCTCAACGGAGGTTGAAAAAATTGTTCAACCTTAACTTCAACTATTTCTTCATTTCGTTCATTGAACATCTTCAGCGGATCAAATAGTCTTTGAGTTTTCCCGACATGTTTAGGCACCTGAGTAGCTCTCCTTAGGTCGTTTACAGAAGCTCTCAATGGAAGATGACAATTTTGTCTAATCTTAACTTCAAATAACTGAGGTTTAAGCGCTGACAAAAATACTTGAAAATTTGAAGTTAGGCTAGAAACCTTACCGGAAACTTTCTTTGGAGGTTGAGTCATTCTTTCGGTTTCTTTACTAAATCTATGCGGTGGATGAACAGGTTTAGCTGCCGACGAAACCACTGGAAAATTTAAATCTAGGCTTGGAGCCTTACCAGAAGCTTTCAATGGAGGTTGAATCATTCTTTCAGTTTCTTTACTAAATCTCTGCGGTGGATGAACAGGTTTAGCCGCTGACAAAACCACTGGAAAATTTAAATCTAGGCTCGGAGCCTTACTAGAAGCTTTCAATGGAGGTTGAATCATTCTTTCAGTTTCTTCACTAAATGTCTCCCGTGGATGAGCAGGTTTAGCAGCCGACAAAACAACCGGAATATTTGAAGTTAGGTTTGAATCTTTGTCGGAAACTTTCAAAGGAGGTTGAATCATTGGTTCAGTTTCTTTACCATGTCTATGTGGTGGATAAGCATGTTTAGCCACCGACAAAACCCCCGGTGCAAACATCAAACTCAGAGCATAGCTCAGTCTCTTGATCCGCTGCTGCCTTTTGTGATCTGCTCTTTCTTGGCGTCGCTGGTCATAAAGTTTCTTGCTCCCTTCATCGCACACAAATCTCCACGAATCAGCCAATATCTTTTTTGCTTCATCAGTGCTACCCATAGAGTCATCCCCATCGTCCATGATAATGGACATAAGTAATTTTCTGTTATGTTGTTGGATCGTTGCAACATCCGCTGTTGGATCAACTGCTAAAACAGCATACCAGTCTACTTCACCGTCGATTTTCTTCTCGAAACCGATCAGCACATCGAGAACTGCGTTAAGACGGAGAACACCACTAAGCAAGGGATTCAGTTTCTTTGCCTTGACAGCAAATGTTTTGGCTCCAGCAAGATCACCAGCTTTATACTTCTCCACAGCGATCGCTTTCGCTTTTCTTGCTGTTACTCTAAGGCTTTCTAGATTTGCTTCGTTCACTTCAAACATTTCTTCGTCAGTAACTTTTTTATGTTGCAGATCCTACAAGACAGAGAGATCCATCAGAAAACGAAACACAACGACCCAAAATTGCAAGTCATATGTTTCAATTCTTGCACAGTGTTGAAACATTGAAGAAGCTGATCAAAAGAACATTATCTCAAACTCTTGTACTATTCTGAAACAGAAAGTAACAAAGCTTTTCCTCAAGTACAAATTTCATAATTCAAAGATAACCAGAAATCTCAATGCAGATAATAAATTACAAATGGTGGTGGTTTAGGCGCTAAAGTTCATTAAATTCCAAGCTTGAAATAAGATCCAAAGATATTGTTCCGTTAAAGTAACCCTAAAACCAAACCAAAACACACATAGTTCTCTCACTCTTAACCCTAAAACCAAACCCTAAACTCAACATAGATATACCAAAACACACACATAGTTCTCTCGCTAGATCCTAACATATCTCGCTAGAAAACGTACGAAAACATATTCGGGCTTCAAGAACATCTCTCGCTAAAACGTAATCACTATTCAGAAAAGGTTAAGCATGGCTGATCTCATTTCTTCTACGTCCAAGTATATATATCCAGACTAAAATCGAATTATCATATGACAGAGAACACAGGAGAAGAGTTTAGAACAAGAAAAACCAAAGCCAAAACACCTTGTTTCTCCACAAACAAAGTCATAAAACTGTATCCAAATCAGATAAAACCAGCCATGCAATTCTAGAGATACATCCTTAAGGACGAGAGAGAGAGAACGAGAGAAAACTTATAGTCAAAGAGCACAATATCAAATAATAATAATAGAAGACGATGCAGTGTCAAGGTCATGGAGATACACATACCTCTGCGTAGATAATCAGAACGAACAGCTTCAGATTCTTTGACTACCAACCAAATTACTAGACGAAGGATTCACAGTTATCTTTTTTTTTGTGTGGTGTCTTATTGCATGAAGCGTTATTATAGTTAAAAAACCTCAAGATAAACTTAATAGAACCTCACCACACAATTATCAACAGGTGTCAAGCATTAGTGCAAATAAGTACTGACTTTTACAGTAAAAACTATATGCCAAGAATTCTCATCTCTCCCATATGTAAAATCTCAAATAGAAAATGAATAATTTTTACCTATGCGTTTTGTTTTATCCTCACTTTCTTTCATGAGAAAAATGTACTTTCAAAAAAGAAAATAAATCTTTTTTTATCTGTTTACAGCAAATCAGTGTATTGTTTTTGGATTTGTTTCTCTTTTGGGGTTATTTTTTAAATGTGACCATTTTTAGTGCCGTTGAAGATTCTTGTTTCGAGATTTTCTATATATATGAAAAAAGTAAAGAAAATATAGTTTTTTAAAACATTTGCTTTTACGACCTTCTCCTAAAAAAATATTTTTTCTATTTATAAATGATAAGTGGAAAATTTGACTTTAAATCTGGTTCCTATTTGGTCATTACGACCAATATAATTGTCTTAGAGAATCGGTTACGATGTTTCATACTTTTTGCACAACAAATTTCAAGGGGTTAGGCTATGTTGCATGGCCATTTAAGCGGTCTAGACGATCTAAACTGCATTAGGTTAACACATAAAACGGTTTAAACACGTTAAGTACTCTAGTTAATGTTGAAATAAATTGTGGAAGAAATAAAATGTGTTTAACGAAATATAAATTGTACATGAGATGATTATGTAATGTATGTTGTCTAACTCTTTAGGGTAATCTTTTTATATTACATTTGCATTCTAATAACACTTTGGCGATGCTTACATATTTCTTACAAAGGCCAAAAAGAAAAAGAAGTACATTTTGGTATCTTCAAGTCTTGGACACTCGATGAAGTCTCAAGTATAACTTCCTTGTCCTATAAACAACACTCAGACTTAACAACATTGCCATTAAACACACCACGGACATGAGACCGCATGTGACTGAAAAACACACTGATCCTGTGCACATGAGTGACTCAGTCTCTGTGGTCGTCCCAGCTTGCTTTCTAGCGTAATAGTCGTAGATGCTACTTGCAATCAGACCTGAGAACACAAACGACCCAATAGGCAATGCTGTGATCTGGAAATTGTAGAGAGACCCGAAGCTTTTCAGACCAAAAATGTCAGAGACTGAAGCAGGAGCTATTGCCCAATGAGCACCATAACCCATTCCTATTACAATGGTGACTATATAGATCTTCCCGGGCCAGTCTATGGCATAGTAGATGAGCCCTAAGGACATTATCGCTTGAACCGCAGACATTGCTATTGTTCTTGGAAGTGAGCGTTTTCTTGTAAAGATGAAGAAAGCGATGATTTTTTTAAGTTCACAAACATTTTTGACTGTAAAAGGTTATTTCTGATGTGGAAGTGGAATGGTACCTTATGATTAGCTCTGAGAAGTAGCCACCAGCAACACGGCCGAGAAAATTGGAGATGCTGATCAGTGAGACGAATACTTTGGTGTTGCTATACCCGAGGGAGTTACAAATCTGACCAAGATTGTCTATAACCGTTATTCCCGAACCTACACCTAGAACCAGAGACATAAATATAAGCCAGAAGTCGACTTGTCCCAAAGCCTGTAACAATGTGAAATCTTCTCCTATACATGGTGCTCTTCTCTTTTCCGGAGGTATGTCACTCCTCTCAATCAAAGTCTTAACCTCATTCTGATCCACATTCGGGGTTCCTTCTTCGGGTTTTAAAAAGGTGGCATTATTACCTGAGATGAAAACAGATGCAAAAGGGACAAAAACTGGAACAACCATGAAAATGACAAGGATAGCTCCAGAGGCTGTGATAACTGTTTGAGATATATCAATGAGACTTTGAAGTACCAATACTCCTAATAAATATACTGCGAGGACAACACAGAAGCCGTAGATAACCAAGAAACGTAAATCATCAGTCCGCAAGTTCGCTCTGCAACTTCTTTCCACAGGTCTAACAACGAGTAGTAGAGCAAGAACCACGACTGGTGGTCCAACGGCAACCATGAGAATAACCGAGGAATCATGAGAGGGATTGAACATCAAATAAACCTGAGTCAAGATTGCTCCGCTCAAGCCAGAAAACCCTTTCAAGATTCCAACAACAGGACCACGGCTCTCTGGGAAGTTATGAATGCATGACACAAGAGACGCTGTATTGTAGTAGGTTTCGCCATTTGTTCCCACAAAAATAGCTATAAACAACTGCATGAACAAAACTGTTATTTTCTATAGAATAAGAAACCAGAATCTGGAAAAAGTAAAAATCAAGTGCTTGCTAGAGCAAGTAACACCCAAAGATACTTTATTAGAGCAAGATACTTATGTAAGAAAATGGAAACCAATCGTCAAAATAAATCCCCTAATATAAGATCAATTGTCAAATGGGAAACTCATCGGGATAACAGAAGTCTAATTTGAATCCTACGATAGTTATTTGATCCCAATGATCCTTCTCTAGTCCAAACTGCAATGACTTAATAGGAAAACACTTAAACAATAACTCAACACATATTCCATTAATGCCTGATATCTGTATACTTGCCTATGTTCTTATATCTCTCTTTAAAGAAGTTCAGTAAACTAACTACATTTGTGATACACTCAGCTATCAAATTAGGGTATAAACTTGTGACGCCAAAGTTATATAACAAATCACGTCTAGAACTTTACTGGATTGCACAACAACAGTTCGGGAGCCAGATTTGTACAGATGCAAACTATATTATTTCATTCTGAATAAGCTGCAATGACATATATTCTTAAGCACTCCTATCAAAGTTAAACTCTGTATTTGCGTATGTTCTTAAATCTCTCATTAGTATTTCAAAAATCAACAGGCATCGTGTTTAAGCAGCAAATCCAAAAGATCACGAATAATACTAACTGATACAAGTGGTAGAATACAAGTATCATTCATAGCTGGATTGTTACACCATAACAACATTTATTTAAATTTCTACTTGTGACACAACTCCTTTCCCGTAAACTCTTAATTCCCTCTAATGGGAAGTTCAAAAGTTAAAATATGACATCTGAGCTATTCTCAGATACTAAAAGCATGTAAACACATGTTTTAGATTTCTACTTTCTCTATCAAGTAACGTAAAATCAGAGAATCCTTAAATATCGCGAACGCTTATAATGGAAAATAATTATACCAAAATTCAAAAGGGAAACCACGAATTTGTCTCACCATCCAAAGAGGCAAATTAGGCAATTGACCCGTGAGGACGAGCCAGACAACACCGTAGCCGAGAAAATTCTGAGCAGCACCGACGAGTAGAACTGCCCACGACGGTGATACTTCCGATAAGGCACCGGAGACGAATCCGATAGCGTCACCGAGGTTCTTAGCAACGCCGAGAAGAGCGATCTGTTTCTGGTTGTAACCAAGGGAAGTTTTGATCGCCGGCGACATGGAGCCGCCGAATAGATAACCGACGCCGGCGACGGATTGGATCCACATGGCACACACGAACACTAGCCATCGGTCATTGAATAGAGCCTCCAGGTTGTGACGCCACGCAGCCATAGTCAATGGCGTGATATTTTATCATTTGGGAATTAAACTTTTATATTATTTTTTCATCAGACCAAACAAAAAAAAGCTTTTGGAAAAATAAAAAGAGAAAGGTAAGAAAAAAAGTCCAAACCAAATCAAACCGTACCAAACCAAATCAAAATATATCAATCTAAATCTGAACCGAATTTCAAAATAACTTGAACGATATAGAAACTTATCAACTTTGTTCTCTCTTCGGCCAAATGCTCTTGAAAAAAAGTCGTTAAACTTCCAAACGTCACTCAGACCAACAAATAATAAAAGCATCAATGTTACAAACAAATGTTTATTTATTTAGTTATTTATATACAATTAATGAGTAAGGTTAAAAAAAACGAAGAATGAGTAACAAGATCAAAAACAACGACCACATGAATAAAATGAAGAGTTTAGGTTTAAGGATTGGTTAACAAAAGCACACATATGTATGTCCTTCAAATGAATCAGTTAGTTTGAGTGGCGTTTAAGGTACACTAAAACTCCAAGTCCAGCGGCAAGAGCAGCCCCGGCTGCAACCGTTTTGTAAGCGGCTGCCCATGAGTTTGATTGCTCGTAGTCCATATCCTCTGAGCTTAAACCTCTCCTGTGCCCTCTCTCTTCTATGTAGTCTAAGTGTAATTTCAAACCCTGCACCAATTTTGGTATATATATACTTCTTAGCCATGAGTGATTTCTAATCCGAAGCCCGAAAAAAAACCAACTAGAAACCGAACTAAACGTAAAAGTTAGAACGATTTTACTATTTCTGTAACCGAAAATCTGAATTCAAACCAAATTCAAAGAATATAACCATTAAATTTCTATAAAAATAATCAATCCAAATAAGGATTTGATTTTATGTTAAATTTTATGGACTTTTAACTCAAAACCAATTGGCAATTAATGGATTGGCCCAAATCACTTATATACTATTTAAAGTTCCTCCTAACTTCCCATGTGGAATGTTACACATATTCTTTAGAGATTAAGGTCCATAACCTTATCTAATTCTAATAGTTTACTTTCTTTACTTTTTTTCTAAAACCCAAACAAGATTGATTGACACAATAAAAATGATGAAAGTAGTTATCAAATACCTTCCAGCCAATTGATTTTGCGTGCTCTACGGCAGCTCCAAGATCACCATCTGATGCCAAAATGACTTTGTCATTGTCTTCATCTTCATACTACAGAACACAACAAATATGTCAAGCAAAACAGATCTTTTACCTCTTTTCATTTGAAAAGCTTTCGAATACGTACCATAATCTGAGGCAAGTTATTGGGCTCAATGTCATCCCCCATCCGTTGTAGTATTGCAGTAATCAGAGTTGCCAAACTCTGTGTTTCTGTCATTAGGAAGTAAAAAAGAGTTTCAAACGAAATATCTCTACATTGGCATAAATGGTGTTTTGAAACCAAGAGTTATAGGTTAAACATACCACATATAAATCTATGCATCCGTCCCTTTTTATCTCGGAGTTTGAACGCAAATGTGTTGGGATATGAGAATGATTTCGTTCCTTCAATCTCCGAAGATAACTTCATTGATTCGTCTTCACTGCAACAACAATAGTTTGATGAACCTATCTTTTTTAGTCAAAACTAAATGGTTTTAGAGAAAAGGTTGAGTAAGAACCTCCTCGTTGTTTCATCTCCATCTTCGTTAGGAGACAAACTCATAGCGGAATCCCAAAACTTTTGCATCATTGAGTTTGCTGTCTCGTTATTTATTCCAGCCGTACTTCCAGCCTGCCCGAAAAGAAGTTAGACAAGAATGGTAACAAAAATCCTCTTCTTAAAGTTCTTTCTACTCTGAGATTTTGTTTACCAATCTTATCTCATGTTAATGGTGCATTGTACTATCTTTAGTTAAAAGAGAAAAATAAACAGTGTACCGTAGTAACAGCGGCATTAGTAATGTGGATTACATCAATAACAGCGACAACATCTCCATCTGTGTGAAATCATCAACATTAGATAAGTGCTCAAATCACAGATGCTTCATTTGGTATATTGGTCAGAGTCAGTTTTGAGGAGATTTTGTTACCTTTATCTAAAACAGGAAGATGCAAAAATTTTCCATTATGCATGATGTGC
Organism: Schrenkiella parvula; assembly: GCA_000218505.1. Lineage (NCBI taxonomy): Eukaryota > Viridiplantae > Streptophyta > Magnoliopsida > Brassicales > Brassicaceae > Schrenkiella > Schrenkiella parvula. The sequence goes on from AFAN01000197.1 coordinate 33,452, forward strand.
AAGGCATCCACAATTGGCATATCAACTGTTGCAGATTCTGGATTTTGTGTCATAACCTATAGAATCATTTGAAAAGATACAACAAATTAAGAAATCATACCAGATTCAAAAGTAATCGAAAAACCGAAGAAGCAAAAGCATTTATATATTAGCTACCAAAAAAACGACTTGAGGAAAGTTACCTTTTCAACAGTAGTCGTCTCTGGAGGAAGTTTTAGGGCTATCACCCGCATCAAGATGTCCTTTGAACTAACAAAAATCACAATATAGCATCAAAACTTTACTAAAAAGAGTTTGAAACATAATGTGGTGAGACAAATTATCTTAATCAGAGAAACAGGACAGGCTTATATTCTCCAGAGAAACGGAATCGAAAAACCGGACTCAGAAGGCCAAATATGAAGCTTACGTGAGAATCCCTGCTAATTTGTTTTCAACCATCACCATGGCTGAACTAGACTGATATTCCACCATCTTCATGGTTACTGCTAAGACGGTCTCTTCCAATCCCACCTTTAAAACTCTGTTAAGCTATATATTATTACCCTTAACAAAACAAGTATAAGATCAAAGTGATTTTGAATATGATATGTAGATTTAAAGGAGATATTACCTACTTTGTATTCTCTGGAATTATAGTTGAAAGCGAAGGCTTGAATATTCGTTCTCTAAGTGTCTCCATTAAAGTGTTTGGTCCTGTATGCAACAAGATGTCATCATATCTGTTTAAGCACAAGCCAGGCAATTTGTATGCATGAAGATAATCGAAAGCTGTTCGCGGACCATATTTTTAACATACCAGCTATAGATGTCCCCCAGTTCTTTTCAACGCCTTCAACAGCTGCAGCAATGGCCTTACCCTTCTCGACTGATCTTTCCATCCGAGCAATTGCATCATACAAACACTTTGCGATATCAAGAAGTGCAATAACTTCTCCATTCTCAACCACTGGCAAATGTCTAAACTTGCCTGCAGATATCCACTTAACAGTTTCAAATCTCAAGAACACAATACAAAACAAAGAAACTATTGAAAGAGCAAGAAAGAAATGTGTTCTCAAAGCATTTACAAACCTTGAACCATCTTCTGAAGAGCTTCCACAGCAATAGTATCAGACAAAACAAAGACGGGTTTCTTGGTCATAACTTTAGACACAGGTGTTTCTTCAAGATTAAGCTCTTTAGCAATCACTCTTGTTGCTATGTCCTTTAAACAAAGAGAGAATAATGTATCAATTCAAGCCAAAATCCAAAAAAACATTTTGCAACGAAACTGATAAAGAAACTTTTACCCTATCTGTAAGGATCCCACAGAGTAATGCATTAGAATCAGTCAGCAACAACGCATCAACACGACGTGAAGCCATCCTCCGGCAAGCTTCATATAAAGTTGTGCTATCAGGTACAGTAAGTGCCTTACATAACCTTAATCGCTTTACAGTTCTCTCTCCACTCCTTTCACCACTCAAGCTTCTACAACAACAAAATTGCAAATAATACATTGAAAAGCTTCACCAAAAAAAGTTCTACATTTTTGGAGGAAAGTTAACAGCAACAATACCAAGAAGCTTAACACATCAGGTAAGGATTAAAGAGTAAACAATAATGAGAAGTGATTACATTGAAGAACGAGAAGACGTGAGAGATCTCCGTGGAAGGTCAGAGCCTCCTCCTCCTTCGTTGTTATCGGAAGCTTTCTTCCTTCCCTGAAATGAATGACCAGAGAAGGAGAGACTTTTCCTCGACGAACCCGTCATCTTCAAATTCCTATTCAAATCAACCAATCAATCATCAACTTGATACAGATTTGAGTTTTTTACCAAAATTTAAAGCATTCTCCACAATTTGAATGTGCACAAGGTTTGAAACTTCCACCATATTCGACAAAAAAATTAGAATTTTATTATACCTTTTAGTTTTCTATTCACAGAGGAAACAAATTCATCCAGAGAATGAATCAGAACTTGGCTTCTGAATATGATCGATTTCAAATCTCCAAACACGTAATTTCTGTAATCGATTGGGAGTTTCCGGTGACAGAAAAGATAATCGGCGGCGAAGAAATGCCGTTCAAAGAAATTGAAAATTTCCGGTGAATCAATCAAAGAGAGAAGAAAGTCGAACGAAAGAGAGGCAGAGGAAATAAAAAATAAATTGTTTGTTATTCAAAGCTGTCTGTGGTGGAACTTTTCTTCGTGCGCCAATCTGTTAACGTCAGAAATTACATATTTACCCTTATGTTGCCGGAAGTACGACGACGACGAGGACGTTCTTTCTTTCTTAATGGATCATACTACAAATTAATTAGTCAATATAACATTTATTATCATTAATGAAAACTAGTGTACTTACCAAATATGCCATCAAAGAACAAAGAACAACACATTCAGTATTACACTTATTAGAAATTTAGATTTTATAAACACGAATATATTATTTTGGAAATAGAATTAATAATCAAGGATTTCAAAGTCAACTTCGATATATTTTTACATTATTTGAATGAGAAATAGAGTTATGCAAATTTTATATTTGGAAATAAATTTATACTCATGTACAAGAAGCTAATTTATGTATCACATGAAAAATATAATACTGTAAATTAATTGAATGAGATATTTATCTACTTACCATAACTAATTAAAAAAAATCAACTAACTATTATATTTGAATATTTATCATATTTCTATATTTAAATATATTTTATTAATTTACCTATTCAAACGCGAGAATTTAAATTGACGCGCGAATTTTAAATTTACGCGCGAGTCTTAATTATGTATATATAAAACTTGTTAGTTGTTAACTTGTAAATGATATATAGAATTGTTTTTGTAAAAACATCCTTACTAAAGAAATAAAGAAATAAATAAAGAGAGATTCCTTTTTCTTTTTCTTATCTGTTCATTTTTCATTATGGCCGGTATAAGTAATCTTGATTTGTAAGTTTTTAAAATTTCTTTTCTCTATTTTATAATATCTATAATAATAAAAATATGTTATTTCTATTATCTGTTTTCAAATTAGAATAATTATATAATTCTCATTTTTGTGATTATAAAGCAAGAGATTCTTGTGAGGAGTTTGATATAATTTATTAGAGATGTTTAGACACATAGTTAGAATTTAGCAATTTAGATTTTGATTTTGTGATAAAAATCTAAACTATATATATACTTTAAAATTATACACCTCTATTCCGTTTATTTCATGACATATCTTAAAAGACATATAGATTTAATATTACATGAATAATACAAAAATTGATAAATTTTTGTTTTTCAATGTGTTGAACTTTTCATTAGGATGAGGAGCAAATGTGAAAGAGAAAAAACAGAGAAGAAAGACTGGTCAATTATTATTCCTGAACTTTTGGTAATAATAATGTCTTATCTCACAGTGAAAGACAACATTCGTGTTTCTGCAGTATGTAAGTCGTGGTATAAATCTAGTATGTCTATTCGGATGAAAGATCGACATATGTGGTTTATGAAACATCCTTTATCCTCAAGAAACAAAAGGCCTTGTGAATTGTATGATCCTTCGCAGAAGATGACATACACTATAGAGTATCCTGAAATAGCAAACATGACGATTTATCACTCAAAAGATGGTTGGTTGCTTATGCATAAAAATCATCCATCAGAGTTATTCTTCTTCAATCCGTTTACTCGTGAGCTCATTGGTTTGTCTAAGTGTGAGCGTTACAACGAATGTGCTGTTTCCACATGTACACCTAAATCTGATGGTTGTTTGGTTCTTGGGTTGACAAACATCGACAACAACAACAATATTGTCGGAGTCAACACTTTGAAGCTTGGAGAAACCAAGTGGAACACTACTCGTTTCACGAGTCTTGAACGTTTTTTCGCTTACTACAACAAAATTATATTTTCAGGAGGCTTTTTTTATTGTCTTGGTGGATTAGGTTCGTTGGCTGTTTTTGATCCATCCACACGAGCTTTGAGCACTCACCGCCTAACGTATGATGGAGGTTTTGAAGCTTCAACAACAACATGGGTTGGGACGTACTTTGTGGAGATAAAAGGAGATATGTTCCTCCTAAGAACATTGAGTGAGAAGCCTCGGCTGTTTAAGTTAAATCAAGATGGTTGGGTTTGGGAAGAGAAAGATAAAATAGATGAAGGGTTAACGATATTTGGAGCTTCTCGTCTGTCTGAGTGTAGATCACATCTCTCAAACTATTTGAGAACTCTTGTCAGACTCGCATCACCCGATGATTACTACTTATTTCTTTGATGAAGGAAGGTATCTCACGAGCGATGCATGTATGCCATTTTGGGATGGCAAAACGACTTTTCAAAGTGTTTGGATTGAACCACCAAAACAAGTCTTAGATTTTACTTGAGTCAATTATTTGACAAAGATAACAACAATTGTTCTTTTCATTTCCTATTTTCATGTTTTCTCATTTTTGTTATTTGCTTCAGTTATATCTATGGATGCCCAGTTTTATCTTGAACCGAGAAACAAATTTGTTTAGTACTTAATTTACTGTAGTTATAATTAATTAGTTGCTTAACCGTATATATATGTATAATATACTAAAAATATTAGAAATTAATAGGTTGTAAACCAAAGCATATATTTATAAAACTCAAAGATGAACCAATAAACTTAATCTGCCATAGAAATTCTGATAAAAAAAAGGGAATCACATGAATAGAAAAAAACTAATATGAAATTTCTGAAAGACAATTTAATTTTTTGTTCAAGAGTTTAGAAGTTCAAAAAACAATTAGTCAATATACTAATTTTGTTGACTAATTAAAATTTAAAATACAATCATACTACTTAAAGAACAGTTTGGAAGGTAAAAACCATCTAGTCAATGTACTAATCTTGTTAACTAATTAAAATATATAAGTTATGTTACTTGGTTTGCCCACACATGTATTAAAATATTTTAAATTTACATGTAGATATAATTATTTTAATTAACAATTATATAATGATTATTTGTTGAAAAAAAATATAATGATTATTTATGGCTTTATGGCTACTGCCATAAGTTTGAAATCATATATGTAATATATCTATTTTTATGATCTTATAATCTTGTAGCACTAAATTATATTTTTATTTTATAAATTAAAAAGTTTTTGAAAGAGTATAAAATATTTGAGATATTGGCTTCTTCTTTTTTTGCCACAAAGTATAATAAAAAAACCTAAAGCAGTTTACATATCCAAACTAGAGGTGCATAATCTACATTAATAGTTGAAGACAAAATAATAGAATCATTTTGTGCTAACTTATCCGCCTTTATTTTGTTTACGCATGGTAGAAATAGAAAACATGTTGAATAACTCTTTATATTTGTAAAACTCCTCCCAATGAATTGCGAATACAAGTCATTTCGTTGTTGTAACCATTATCTTCACCAATTATGAATAATATGTCGCCAAAATCATTTTTGTTTGTTGTAGTGCAATTCTAAAACATATAACCTAATTAAATGTTTCGAACTCATCATTTGGTAGTGAAATGCTAACATGGGAAAAACTTTCATGATTCGAAGAAACCAAAGAAAGAGCCTATATTTGGATATGACGTTTCATATGATCTAGAAGATCGCATTAGTGTCTTAAAGTGCACTAACAAGCAGAGAATTAATTGGATCACTCTACACTTCAACTTTCCTAATCCAGAGCCAATTAGATCAAATCTGGTTTAATAAATATGTTTTTCTGATTTATTGGATTTTGGCAGTTTGAAGACATTACTCACCATCAAAAGATCTATGAGACGTCACTATTTAATGCCCAAGTTTTTTTAGATTTAAAGGCCACATCAATCAAACATTTGATTGATTTCTAATTTATGTTGATTTCTTAGTGATTATGTTGATATTTTTTTTATTGTCTTAGAGTAGCCTATATAAACTCACATTTATTATCATTTATTTATCCTTGATCATTAAAATTAACAGAAATCGTTTGTTCTTTTACAAAGTAGGAGTACTTTGTGTTTGATTGTTCTTTAGATTGTAAGTTGTGATTCACTTTTAGTCTATAGAAGCCTGCGAATTAAGAGTGTTTGAGTGGTTCAATCCTCTTGTTTGTTTGTACGACTGATTGAGAAAATCAATCACCCATCATCCCATCTATCTTCGTTTCACTTTCCGCAAACATAAATTTAAAAACTTAAAATCTTTTGATCCTTGATTGATTTTAAGATGGAATGATTCAATTTTATATCACATTTATAGAGTTATAAAAATTCAAAATTCATTTAAACAATAGAGAAAAATAAGGAACACAAATCATAACAGATTATACAATTCCTAAAAAACTAGCTTATTCTTTGACAAGTCCATATACTACATGCTTTATGCTTAGTCAACATTAAACCCAACCCAACTACATATACATTAGTAAAGTGCCAAATTGTGCGACGCTAATAAACTAACCAAGTGTACGACGTTAATTAATAAACTAACGGAGTAGATAACTCGTTGAAAAGGTTGAACCTTTATTTACTAATATATATATATATATGCGTATGTTTTCTAATAAACAGTACATTTTAGATTTCTATTATTTCGACAATTTGCATATTTTACGAGTGTTCAATCACCTTTGCCTTAGATGAAATCGCTCGTGTTAAATGACTAAAATTAAAATTATCTTTCAATTTAATGCTCCCATCCGTTTAAGTGTAGATAGTCTTCACTGTGATGTCATCCTTTGAATGTTTTTTTATTGTCTAAAAAGTCTACAAAATCATTTTCAAGAAGTCTATAACTATTGTAAACCATCGGTATATTTTATGCATATGATTGATCAAAACAAAACAACGAAAAGAACCAAAAACTCTTTAAAAAAATTATTAAAACGCACCAAAATACAAAACTTATATATATAGACAAATGCACTTGAGGAAGTCTCAACTTTAAACTTCTTTAAGTCAACGAAACCCAAATGCATTAATACAAATGATTAACAATATTAGAGCTGAGAGTGACCATCCAACCATTGTCTAGCGAATCTCTCGATCGGGACATCAACCAACAGTTTGGTCACGACACTTCTGAAATGTAAAGCCACGTCACACGTATTATGCCATTTCACCAACCTCAAGGGTGCAAATTCATAACTTTCTTTCTCTCTTCTTAAGTCTTTATTAGTATAACTTCTCTACTTATCTCTATCTCTCTCTCTCTCGCTCTCTCTTTGTGATATAACAAAGAAGAAGAATCAAGAAATGGAGGAGTGGATACAAGCGATCGTAGCAACGGTATTGTTCGTGGTTCTGACGCCGGGTTTGCTGTTTCAGGTTCCCGGAAACAATAACTTTGTAGACTTTGGGAAGATGGAGACGAGTGGATACTCAATCCTTCTTCACTCTTTCATTTACTTCGGTCTCGTCACTGTCTTCACCGTCGTCATCAACATTCCTGGCACTTAAGTTCTGTTATTTACTTAAATTACACAGATGTTTCTTCTTGATTCTTTATTATCTATGCTTTGAATTTGTCTTTTGTATATCATCAGTTTTACAATATTTGCGTTGTTCACGTGGCTTATAATATGTGTATCTGTAGTAAAGTTTTGTACTTTGATAATGATTTCAAAAGTAATTCACATAAGATGAACCAAAACAAGAACAACGAAAGCTTGAATTTAAAATTACGGAGAAGAAAAACTGGTGAATTCTTCTTCCTGACCTATTGTTATTAGTAATGTCTTGTCTCACTGATAAAGACAATATTCGTGCTTCTGCCGATTCTTCTTCCTGATGATTATGAGTGGAGGGATTCTAGTGTTGCTGAGACGGAAGTGGGACGGTGCTTGGCCGGTGACGTAGAGGCTAGGGCTAAAGTTATTGCGCCGGCAAAGATACGCCTAAAGATAGATATTGATCAGACTCGTCTAGAAGCTCCTCCGGCTTAATCTCTGGTTCACTTTGTGTCTGTTTGAGAGACTACTAATAAGATTTTAGAAACATTTTACTACAAATCTCACCAATCTCTTGAAAAATTTTAAAAGTAATGTGAAAGTTTTACTTCATTACTACAAATCTCACGTTCAAAAACAAGGTTGATAAAGGAATGCCGAAGCCAAAAATTTGTCTTTGATCGGTGAACAAGAACAAGACCAACCGTTCAGAAGGTAAAACAAACTCTAGAAATCTCAGCAAAAGGTTATGAAATCTAGAACACAAGCTCATGGGGCTTCATCCCTTGCTTCAATGAGAACCTCGCCCCAAGGTAAGTCTTCAACTCTGGAACTGCTTCGATGGCTTTGATCAAAGCTGCATCCACGGCCTTCTGGTCATCTTTCTTCCCTTGTGGGAACACCTTCTTCTCCTGCGTAATTCAAAACCCACAAACTGGTCAATGATAGTTTTTGAATTGGGAGTGTAACTTCTAATAAAGAACCACAGGCATTTGAGAGAGTAAGATGAGATTGGGTTTGATATACCTCTTTC